>JAVBJF010000775.1:0-52027 GCA_033439095.1 Pseudococcus viburni | reverse complement strand
TTTTTTGATAATTCCGTAGAAAATTTTACGGGAAAACGTTCCAAAATTGTATTAAAAAATGTATATTTTCTATCTTAAAAAAACTAAATATTGAACTTGATAGAAGAAGTAGATACATTTTTAAGATAAGTTAAATTCCCAATGCATTTACTTTCAATGAACTGACTCCGGATTTGACAACACTATAATGTACGTTGGAATTTGGCCCAGAATCTTTGTTTGAATGAAAGTACACACGGTGCCCGTGCGATGCAAAGATCAGGTTTCGGCTTCGAGCACATTTACACACTTACACAGCGTGACTAATTGATTAACACATGCGAAACAATGTTGGCAGTCCTCTTTCACCCCCATATACATAGAGGAATCGAATCATCATTGTCATAGGCGTAACTGGACCTTCTGAGTGGGGTGTGCCAATCCAATAAAATCAAAAAAAAATGTCTACCTATGTCCAAAAAATTTTAGTCAAAATAATAAATAATATTGAATTAAAATCGGAATTAAAATTAAGTTTTTTTTCACTGAATGGATCAAATTTTCATCTTTTGATGGGCGATGAGATAATTTTGAAATTTCAAAAATTATCCAAAATTCGAGAAATGAACTTTAGCTCCAGAAATTTTAGATATTTCAACTCAAAGTAAAATTTTGAGCCCAAAACAAAAATAAATCGAAAGTACATCATAAAAGAAACCTCATATGCAAAATTTCAGATGCTGAAGTTCATTTTTCAAATTTTGGCGAATTTTTGAAATTAAAATTCAGCGAGTGACTTTTCATCGAAAAATATGACTCGAGGACTTTTTCACAATGTGATGAAAAATATCCCATTAGAAGAATGTAAATTAGTGCATTCAACGTTATCTAAACTTTCAGAGATTGTGTACTCGAATTTGAATAATTTTTCCATAACTTGCAATGACTTTGCAAAAACTGGGAAATTATTCAAAACTTCGAATAATTTTCCTAAAGTAGGTAGAGTGACTTTTTTCACAGCCTGAACGATTTTCCAAAAATTGAGGAATTTCCAAAAATTGGACAATTTTCTTAAAAAGAAAGATTCTTTACAAATCAAAAAATTTATAAGGTTTTCCCAAAAAATGATAATTTCTCTAGAAATTGGGCTGTATGTGAGTTTAATCCCGACGAAATACCCATGTGAAAGAATGGGCGAATAGATTCCCTTTTTTTTCGAGGTAGGTTACGAGTTGAATCTCATTTTTTCTCAAAAATTTATTTCAACTCTGAATTTTTTTCAAATTCTAACTCCCAATTTTTTTTAAATTACCTATTCTCAACTCTTAATTTTTTTTCAAGTATTTCCAACACCAGAATTTTCTTCAACCTAAAATTTTCTCAGATTTTTCGATGTTTAAAAAAATGTACTTTTCTTAAATTTTTCTCAAAATAGTTTTCAGCAGGTATTGAAAATGTTCTTGAAAAAAGGATATTCCCACCAGGACACATTAGCAAATTTTAACAAAAAAATTGTCCCTGGAGAAAAAAAATTAAAAAATCTGGGATAAGTAGGGTATGCCAAGGCACACCCGACACACCCGACAGTCACGCCTATTAGTCTACAGACCAAACCGCAAAAAGTGCTCGGGAAGTTGATTTTACTGTTTTTTTTTGCGGGCAAAAAAATTTACTAGACATAATGTAGGTACTGGTTCAGCATTCCCAAAAACGGCGAAAAAATGTTTCTAACCCTGCACATAACTGGGGGGTGGGTCAAAAGGGGTATTTTTGGACCTAGGTCCGGGCAAAAAAAATTCAAGTGAGGTTCGATAGAGTAGTGTCCCTGATGCCGAACATGCATTTTTTTCCACTGCACACCTGCACAATAGCAATTGGGGCCCCTAAATGCAATTTTTTGGTCATTTTGTGACCTTTTTTTCACCCTATTGTGGCTCTGTATTCTCAAACGTGAGAGGGGGGGCAAATTTCTTTTGTCATATTCCGTTAGACTGAATGTTTATACGCCCAAAGCCGCAAAGTTGATCGAATTAAACCTGCAATATTCGAAGTTATTGAATTTTAATGTTGAGTAAGTATGAGTATTACTCAATTTCAACTTTGCGATTTTGTTTCAAAAATAATTGTGCAACATATTAAAATGGGTTAAAATTTCGCGCTGGATCCGAAAATGACGATAATTTTTTTTCATCCCCCATCCCGCGCCCCCTAATTAGCTCCCTTAATTTTTTTTCATTCTAGTGGTGCGACCTATCAAAATGGGTTAAAATTTCGCGCGGATTCTAAAATGACAATATTTTTTTTTTCATCTCCTATACCCCACTCTAATTAGCTCCCTTAAATTTTTTTCTCATTTTATTGGTGCGACCTATTGAAATGGGTTAAAATTTCGTGCTAGATTCTAAAATGATAATTTTTTCCCCCTATTATGTAACGTACCTATATAATTCGGATTCGCGCTGGATGCTAGAATGATAATAATTTTTTTCATCTCCTCTACCCCCACCCCTAATTAGCTCCTTTAACTTTTTTTATTCATCTTAGTGGTGCGACCTACTGAAATGAGTTAAAAATTTCGCGCTGGATCCGAATATGATGATAATTTCTTTCCAACTCCCCCCACCATTAATCAGCCCCTTAAATTTTTCTCAATGTTAGTTTTCGAGACCAGTACTCAATTTTTATTCTTAATTAATATGTAGAAGAAAATTAGGCATAGGCTATAAAATATATAATGCTTTAACAGAATTTCAGTAGGTATCTAATGAGTAATGACTTTTAAACGTATTCTAAAAAATTAACAAACAACCGAAAACTCGTATCTCTACGTTTCCTAAATTTGTTCACCCGGGTGTCCCAAAAAAATTGGGTTTGTGAAAAATTCACGATACAAAAAAAAGCTTGATGCAAAAGTTGTAAAGGATTGAAAAGCCATAAATTTTGGTTCCACAATTTTCTTTTGCAGTGAGTAATGAGAAATACTAATTTTCATTAAAAATGATGAATTTCACTTTTCTGAATAAATTATTTCAAAACACTGCAAAAACGGGAAAAAGTGTAAAAGAAAAAATGATGTTCGGCCACTAACAAAAATTTTCAAACATATTATTAGGATCATATCCGAATTATAGGTTCGTTACACACCTATCAAAATCGAGTAGAAAACGTCAATTTGAATGCAGTGTGAAAATTTTGACCTATTTTAATTGAAACACACCGATAAATGAGAAAAAAATTAGCAGCTAACTAGCGCGATAGGGGTAGAGAAGATGAAAAAAAAAATATTATTTTAGAATCCAGCACGAAATTTTAACCCATTTCAATAGGTCGCACCAATAAAATGAGAAAAAAATTTAAGGGAGCTAATTAGGAGTGGGGGTAGAGGAGATGAAAAAAAAATATTGTCATTTTAGAATCCAGCGCGAAATTTTAACCCATTTTGATAGGTCGCACCACTAGAATGAGAAAAAAATTAAGGGAGCTAATTAGGGGCGCGGGGATGGGGGATGGAAAAAAATTATCGTCATTTTCGGATCCAGCGCGAAATTTTAACCCATTTTAATATGTTGCACAATTATTTTTGAAACAAAAATCGCAAAGTTGAAATTTGAGTAATACTCATACTTACTCAACATTAAAATTCAATAACTTCGAATATTGCAGGTTTAATTCGATCAACTTTGCGGCTTTGGGCGTATAAACATTCAGTCTAACGGAATATGACAAAAGAAATTTGCCCCCTCTCACGTTTGAGAATACAGAGCCACAATAGGGTGAAAAAAGGTCAAAAATGACCAAAAATTGCATTTAAGGGGCCCCAAATTGCTATTGTGCAGGTGTGCAGTGGAAAAAAATGCATGTTCGGCATCAGGGGACACTACTCTATCGAACCTCACTTGAATTTTTTTGCCCGGACCTAGGTCCAAAAATACCCCCTTTTGACCCACCCCCCAGTTATGTGCAGGGTTAGAAACATTTTTTCGCCGTTTTTGGGAATGCTGAACCAGTACCTACATTATGTCTAGTAAATTTTTTTGCCCCAAAAAATGGACAGTGGTTGAACACTTTTTGCTGTTTGGTCTGTAGACTATATGATCATTGTGTAGATTGCTTTTGAAATGCATATTGATTTGTAAAGTGTTTGTGTGTATATGGTTTTTTTTTTACGAATTTCCATTCTGTATACTTCAATCACATTTTGTTGGAAATTTAGATTTAATCAACTCCAAAAATCTTGAACACATTTTTTTTCGTTTTAGAAAACTGAGAAAAATGTTGAAAAGTTTCAGAAATGATTTATACCACAATAAGATTTTAATTTTTGAGAAAACGGACTGATTATAATATTTACAATACCTTTTCACTACCTTTTTTCCAAATTTTCAAAAACCTCTCTACTTACACCCCCCCCCCCCAGGGCTGTGAAAACGACTAAAAATTATCCTTTCACTCCGTTCTTTCATTCTCATTTTTTTATTCGAAAAGTATTTGTGATCTTAAAACTATATTTTTTCGACAACAATAACGTATATTCCTCAAAACAAATTTGCCCTCGCTTCACTCGGACTGAATTTACTATTTTTCTTTTTTTTTGAAAATCAAGACTTCATTAAAAATCAAAATCACCGAAATTTATCGATTTTTGAAAGATTTTTTCACAGCAATTTTTCGAATTCAACATAGTAAACTTGACATGTCAGTTTTACACGACTCCCTCCCTTTTGCTTTTCTTTGTTATGCAATGAAAACTGAGCCCTAATTGAACGTTGTAAAATATACCTGTGGTGTCGGAAAATGGAGTTCAAGGAGTACATTGTAACCCCGACATCAGCGACCAGGAACAAAATATTAAATGTACCCCCTCCCCCTCCCAAATTTTACTGATAGAGATTTTTAAAGCATTAAAACACGCTATTTGAGACGACAGTGCGGAAAAAGGCTCTTTCCTACCCCCTCCATCTATAATCCTTCTGGTATTCCAAGTCTCCATACCCAAATTTTACCCTCCCAAAAAAAGGTTCCGACGCCGCTGTATTTCTGACCCCCTCCCCAGTCCAGTTACGCTACTGATTTGTAATACGTTCGTTCGTTCTTTTTAGGGTTTTTGCAGCGTAGCAGCGAAATTTTTTAATTCAATGTAACTTTGTTCCTATTTCAGAATTTGAACCCCCCCCCCCAAAAAAAAAAAATAATAATTTTTGACGAATGAAGAACGTTTCAATTCCATTATTTATTTTTTCACATTCTTGTTCTTCGTTCGTTCTTCATAATTCAATTTTTCAAGTTCTCATTTTTTGTTCGTTCTCGTTCTTTGGGAAAATAGCTAACATTCTTTTGCATTCCTTACTTTCGTTCTTTGTTCGTTCTAGTAGCCCTACTTTCACTATCTGTTAGATACTTTGTGAATGAGAATTGAAAAAAAAAAAAACGTACTTTAAAGCACATCCAGACTTCCAGAGTACAATTTGAGGGGGAAGGGGGAAGGGAGTGAAATTTTTATGTATCAAATTAGATGTACTTTGAAAAGTTAAAAAACTATATTCTTTCAACATTTTTCAATACATTCCCGGTGGTTGTAGTGGGAAGGGGATACTTCTCATTCCTCTTCCCCACCTTGTATTGATCTGCGGCTGAATACACAGAGAACATTGTGTATTGCGGATGTTTCTCTGTCATTACAATGATTCCATAGCACCTTTGTAACTTCACAACATATACACTGTAGGGTGCATCTTGTCATTTGAGCCCCATGGGCCCGAAATTTTTTTGAGCACTTTTTACATTCAATGGGTCCCAATGTAATGCGAAATCATTAAAAAATAATTTCATTAAAAACGCCAGCCAAGTGTGAATTGAAGAGGAAATATGAATATGATCTGAATTTTGATTTTTAGAGATGAACTTTGAATCTGAAAAACCATCGGATTCAGTTGCCCTCAAATTGGATATAAATAACTAAAATGTAATATTTGAGGCTGCCTAGAACTCCTGGAACTCCTGGAATTTCTCAGGAGCACACCCAAGGGGGGCTCAGGGGGCAACAGGCGTCGTCAACGGGGAGGAGCCCCCTCGAAAAAAATTCTGGCCCCCGCTTGGCCCCTCCAAAACTTATGTTGTATTTATAAATCTACATTACACTTACATCAGATAGGATTTTCAAAGCATTAAAACATGAAAAAATGTCTTTTTAGGGCATTAAAAATCCAATTTTTTCAAAGCTTCGCCCTCGCTTCGCTCGGGCATGAATAAAATCACAATTCTATGATCTATCTGAGACGAAAGGGCAAAAAAGGCTCCCTTTTTACCCCCTCCCCATTTTTAGCAGGTGAAAAAAGTCAGTCCCTATTCCCCCCTCCCCTCCCCCTTTTCCATTTCGAAAAAGCAAAAAAAATTGTCCAACACACGGCCCTTTTTGTGCCCCCCCATTTTCGGTTCTGACGACGCCACTGCAGGGGGCTCAAGCCCCCCTTGAGCTCGGCAAAGAAATTTTTCATCATAAAAATGACAAAGAAGAGTATGATTTTTTTTAAAAATTTCGCCCTCACTTCGCTCGGGCAGTAGGTAAATTAGTAATTTTTCACTGATTTTTCGGTCAAAAATTACTTATTTTTCAGTCAATGTTCCATTTGTCAGAAAAAATCAGCAATTTTGACTAAAAAAAAATCATTAAATCTCCCCATTTTCAATTTTTCTGCGCTCAAATCTGTAGGTATGTATTATTTGCATACTGAAAATACCCCCAACTACTCCAGCCTCTATGAAATAACAGGTTAGTTCATTTTTTCATTGAAGTTTGACCCCCCCCCCTTTTTCTCTAAATCTGAGCCTCTCTACGCAATTTTTGGGTGGGCCTATGCCATCTCTAAACACCCAAATTGGGGCATTTTTCCAAATTTTTAAGAAATATCTGGAAATTTTGCATTCCCTTCCCATTTTTTTTTCGTTTTTAGCATGTTATTTCTATGCTCAATACTTTAAAAAGAGGAGGGTTCAGCGAAATTTTGGAATATAATTTTTATAGGGAAATGAATCATTCCAGGGGATGAGATCTCCAGAATTCAAAAATTATTCGAAAATCCAATTCAAGAGGAAACACCCTCATTTGTTTCTAGGCAATATCTTCTGCTGGTTATTTGTAAAATTTTGTGTCAACGAATTGAAAAACACCTGAAAACATTTTTCAAAATCACACCTCCTGAGAGGGGGGGTCATTTTGGGGTCAAAAATTTGCTATTTATTGTACCAAATCTATTACTGGGGGAAATTGAAAAAAGGCGAAATAGGCCGATTCGCCTATTTCACCTTTCCAGAGCCTTTCAGACGTTTAACGCGCCGAGAATACGATACGAAACCGCAAATTTGGTAAATTTCAATACACGAATACGACCCGATATATACCTACGATATACCTAAACCTCGGATTTTTTTTCATTACGGTTTATTAACGCTCGGAATCGATAATATATGGTTTTTCGAACATTTTCCGAACCACTATAAACAACTGGCAAGCAAATATTGGAAACGATGTTAGGCGGCGAAAGGGGTAAATATAACGGCGAACAACGTCGAAACCATTAACCTGCCCTTACATCCTTCAGAATATTTATCACGTGGATATTTGAAAAGAAATATAGAAAAAAAAACGAGAGCGAGTGAGAGAGCGCGATAGAGGCCTTTATTCTTTTATAATTTATGGATTTTTTATATATCGGGCTACGCGCTAATATAAATCATTTTTCATTTCGACCTCCAAAGATTTATTACTTTTACCGCCCTGTATTAAAACTTTATCAACGGCGGCTAATGAATAAAAGTTATTAAATATGTTACACGGGCCACGGACCGGGCGCCGGGCGCGAGTAGGTATTAAAAAGCAGGCGTCGCGTAGCTCGTGGCCGCAGATCGCGACAAATAATAATTGGTTATCGTTTATTTGTTCGCGCCGAGTATCTGCTTTAATACAGTGACCAGGGCATTGCGGGGATCCGAGGATACGACGAGACCGTCGAAATTTATAGCTGATCGTTTACGCTCGCGTGCCATACCGTTCCGACGTACGGAATACCAAATGACTATTTTCAATGGCAGCAAAAGTTCAACCGAAAAGTTTCAGACAAATTTCGAAATATACTCGTATTTGACGTTTTATTACGCCATCCATTACCCGCGTATAGTTTATGATTTTCTTGCTCATATTCGCAGATACGTACGCGATTGTTTGGCTACGAGTATATGTGTAAGATCTGTTTTCGTAGCTGCGTATTTCTTGTGTACGTATCTTAATTGTCATTCCGTCGGATGCTTCGTTCGGTTACGTATTCGTAGTTGCTCTGGTAAGTTAAAAGTGCATGGTATATTCGTCTCGAACGAGCGTATACCGATATATGACTTTTCGAATGAAATTTTATGTCGAACTAAATTTAATTATCTTTTTTATATGATTTTTTTCCAAAATAAACGAAGCGTGAAAAATTGTCGGAACGAGTTTTAAAAGTTTTTACGATGTTTGTTGTTTGTGTGTCGATGGTACATAACGTATCTCTTTTTTTCTCCTTCAAGGCTTTCGAAATGAGAACAGCAGGTTATTTGAGCAAAAGTTTTTCCAATGGTTTCCATCACGATGATGGCTGAGGTTTGATTTGTAATCAATCTTTTAAGTTTTAATCCGAAGTCCACTGAATGGACTTGGTGGATCAGAACTAATCAACTGAAAGGTGGAATTTGGCTGGAATTTTCGAGAGTGGTGTCCTAATTGAAAAGTTGGAAAAGTCGCGAGATACGAGAACGTTACTTGTATATTGTTTTTGTTGCTTTTTAGACGAAAAAAAAGCAAAGAAAGGTGCGTGTTTTTATCGATTTTTTTTTTTAGAAAAATAGAGTAACAAAAATAGTTTTTAAAATAAAGCTGCGGAGTTTGAAATTCGGATTTAAAAAGCACTTCATCGAGAGGAATTGGAGGGTAATGTTTTGAAGTACTACGTCCAGTGATGGAAAACTGGAACTGGAGCTAGAATTGAAAATTGAAAAAAAACTGTAACTAAAATTGAAAAACTGAAACTGGAAATAGAACTGAAATGATGAGAACTGAAATCTGAAAACTGGAACTAGAACTAAGATGAATTTCAGTTTTAAACCAGTTCCAGCAATTGCAATTTTTATATTTAACCCTCTACTGCATGAATTTCTCATCAAAATTTTCCAAAAATTTTCAAATTTTGGGGAAATTTTTTTAGCTATTATAAATATTTACCAAAGTATGCGAATGAATCATGAAATTTAATGTATTGGGATGTTCATAAAATGTTTAAAGTAAAGTTTTGGAAATATTTTGAATTTTTTCAAATTTTTTCAAATTTGGGCAAGCTGTGGTCGTATATGACCACCTATGCAGCAAAGGGTTAAAATATGACTTGAAAAAGTCAAAATTTTGATGCTGAAATTTATCAAACCACATTCAATTTAAAACTTTTTACTAAAAACCCCCAAACTTTGAAAATTTACGTCAAAAAGTGAATAAAGAAGAATTGTGTTGTAAACTCGAAAATTTCATCCAATTAAAGACGTTCTCTCATACATTATAGGTATTCAAATTTTTTGTTGAAAAATTCAGGGGTTAAGTAGTCACATTTTTGATTTTTTCTAGAATTCTTTTGTTTTGAGCTTGAAAAGGGGAAAAAATTGTACTTTGAATCGAAAAAGAAAAACAACAAAGTTCAAGTTTAGCAGAAAATTTTCTATTTTTTTGTATTTCAAAATTTAAAAAACTGAAATTTTAGAATTAGTATTTGGAACTGGAACTGGAACTGAAAAATTTTGAGAACTGAAAGTGGAAAATAATATCATTTCAGTTTTCCATCACTGACTACACCATGGTAGCTACTAGGGCTGGCGATTATAATCGATTAATCGATTAATCGATTATTTTTTTCTTTAAAATCGGCCAAAGTTCTTAATCGGTTAATCGGTTAATCGATTAATCGATTATTCGATTATTTTAATCGTTTAATCGGCCGATTATTTTTAATCGATTAATCGACCGATTATTTTTAATCGTCTAATCGGTCGTTTTTTGAAGTCAAAAAAGTAGCTCAAAAAGTACAAATTTTTGTTTTTTGTTTTCAAAACATCTGGTTGGAAAATTTTCATTTTTAAATAAAAATAATGAGTCAGCAAATTTCTCTTTTTTAATAATATGTGACCCGTGCAGGGAAAAGGTACTTAAAGTCGGAATTTTCAAAAATGAGTTTTTGAGCTAAAATGATAAAGGAGACCAAAAGGAACATTTTGAGACCTTGATGAACCTCCAAGGTTCATTTTTCGCCGAGATAGAGACATTTGAAGTTGAGAAAATAAGAATTCCATAAAAACAAAATTCTGAGAAAAACGTGTTTTAAGTTTTTACTCTTGTTTTTTACGTTTCTATCATCAAAAAAACTGCCAAAACTACTTTCCTACCCTGAAATTTCACGAGGAATTCGTTTCTGACGTCAAAAATTACTTTAGGAGGAGAGAAAAATGAAAAATTCACTATTATGATGCGTTTAATTTTGAAAAAAACTGCATTACAAAAAGAAATCCTGTTTTTCATACTGTATAAATTATCAAAAAAGCTCTCAGAACTACTTCTTTGTACTGAAATTTCACGAGGAATTCGTTTTTAACGTCGAAAATTACCTTAGGAGAATAGGAAAATAAAAAAATTGACTTCTTTACACCCATTTTCGATCAATTTTATTCTAATATTCTCCAACAAAGCAATATTTCAGATACTATGTATTTCTCAGTACAGTTGAATTTGCACACACAAATCTATGGGTATTTTACGTTATTTTTTTAGTCTGGTAGACTCCCGAGGCTCCCCTTACCTTCAACAGACCGCATTTTGCAGCGCATGTACATTTTTTTAACGTTCCGACTTTAGGTACCTTTTCCTCAGTCCGTTTGAACGTTATTCAGGCGTGTTGTAATAGGTTTTCCGAAGTGAAATTTTGGTAACAGCTGCGTAAAGGTCTGTACCATTTAAAAACGCAAAAAAAAATTTTCTGAAAAAAATTGTCCATTTTTCGTTTTTTGGTTCTAGCGTAAAATTATGTTTTCCGACTTTAGGTACCCTATCCCTGCACGGGTCACATATTAGTTGACAGATTTTTCATTTTCAATCCCGAAATTTTTACCCAAACTGAAGATTTTCACGTGAAACAAAGACCTGAAATTGAATTGCATATTTTTGTCCCAGGACGGGGAGGGGGAGAGGGCGAAGATAAATTAATTGGTCGATTTGAGAAAATCGGACGATTATTTTTAATCGATTAATCGGGCGATCATTTTTAATCGATTAATCGGGCGATTATTCTTAATCGATTAATCGATTATTTTTGTAATCGATTAAAATTTGAATAATCGATTAATCGATTTTAATTTCTATAATCGCCAGCCCTAGTAGCTACTATTTCTCAAAAATTATTTTCCATGATTTTTCGAATTTTTTCGGACTTAGGTTGTCTAACAAAATTTGTTGGGCAAAAAGCTTGACTTAGCTTGACCTTTTGGAATGACTTTTTGCATGCCTTTTCCGAGCAATTCCCTCTACCAAAAAAGTAATGAGTTTGTACGCCAGTACCTCCCCCCCTCCCATCTCTACATTTGTGTGCTTGTAGCTATTCATAGAAAATTAAGATTTTAAAAAACACATTATACTTATTCAAAAAAAACGTAATTTTTAATAACTATATTTTTGAAAAAAGCTTGACCTTTTGAGTAAATCAGGGTAAATTGAACAAAAGCTTGACTTTTCAGGACCGGTGTGCCCTATTTGAAAAAAGCTTGGCTTATTAGGACAGCTTGTCTTGTTAGACATCCTGCAGACCTGACGAAAGTGTACTTTGGTTTTTACTGAGAATAAGCTCCTGACAAAATCAGAGGAGGAATTTTTTCTGCTTCAAATATTCAAACATTTCGGTTAATCGTTTGAATCAAATGTTTGGTTCTTCATTCTTCACATAATTACCTGTTAGTGCAAGGGCAAAAATTTTTGAAAAAAAGGAATTCAGAAGCAAAAATTTTAATTTTTTTAAACATCTGGATTTTAAATTTTGCATTTTTCAAAAATAAAATAATCCATTCTCAATTAATTAAAATGTCCCACTTTTTCAGGTTTTCCTACTTTAATTCGTCAGTTTGAGTGAAAGAGGGACAGAGGGGGTGACTTTCCTTCAATTAATGGAAAAATTAAATTTTCAGACAAAAATTACATTTTATTCAGAAATTTTTCGGAAGTGGTCTATTTTTTTTAAAAAAAGAAAATGGTTCTTTTTTTTGAAAAATTTTTGTTCTAAATTGGAGAAAAACAAAGAATAATCATACTTTGAGTCAAAAAATCCATCTCGTTGGAAATTGTAAATTTTTCGCCCTTATTGCCTCTTCAATAAAGCGATTTAAGTTTTTCCACAAGAGTACTATGTTTTTGTAGTACTTCAATGGAAGAAACTTTGGAGTTGAAGATAATTGGTTGATGATAAAAAGTGAAGTTTTTAAATAATTGCTCATTGTTCAAAGAGTTTTGATACAGTATGCAGAGCCAGATCAAATGGAGGGGAGGGGACTTGGCTCCCTTCAATGTCGGTAAAGTTGAATTTAACGTCAAAAAAGTAGTTTCAAGTTAGAAATTTTTCGAACATGATAACCGTAATTTTCGTAATGACGTAAGAAAACTGAGAAATTATTGTGCTTTGAGTCGAAAATATCGGGAAAAATTCAATTTCGGTCGAGAATTTTCGATTCTTGGTTCCAGAGAATATCATTTTTGCATTGAAGAAAAGGGAACGAGTAATATATTGGTGTAAAAGACAATTGACATTTTCATTGTTCTTAAAAAATTGATTTTTCTGTAAGTATAAATGAATGATTGAAAATTTAAAAATTACTTTTTCTCTTTTTCCTTTTCGTTGCATTGCTACTCATGAATTTTTCGTACAGGAAACACGAAAAATGTTCCATAGAATATTTCCAAATTTTTGAAAAAATTAATAAACTTTCGAAAAAGTTAGTAAATATTCCACATTAAATGAAAATGTTCTTTAAAAACCAACACACTAATTGAAGACGTGCTTTCCAAAGTGGTCTAAGTCAATTTTTGAAAAAAAAATACTTAGTCAATTTTGAAGGGTCACAGCTCGTAAAGATCAAATTTTTGGAGATCGAGAATCTCACCACATTTTTGATATACCACTGTACAGTACATTTAGTTTGGTAGCAGAAAAAATGCTTCAAAGGCATACAGTTCAAACGTATTTTTCGTTTTCTGAAAAAATTTCTATTCTTTTGACTTAGGCCACTTGGAAAGCACATCTTCAATTGTTGAACCGATAAAATTCGAAATCTGCAATTTTTCAAAATTTCAAATGTAATAATTAGAAAGAATCAAAACTTTAAAAAAAAGGAAAAACTTGAGGAATTTTAATTTAAAAAAATTTTATTTGCAAAAATATAGTACCTATCTATGTATTAAATATTAGCAGGGGTTGGGCATCGTAAATGTTGTTTCAATTTTTTCAGAAAAAAAGGAATCAAAAATTTTCCCACGAGGCCTTTCCTGCGTGCGCAACTTATCACATCTGAATGATTTTTTACCGAATTTTTCCTCCATTAAGTAGGTAAATGAAACCATTGTTGCATTCCCTCGTCAGTCAGGGAGTCTGGAAAATGAACAATATCTCATTCTCAACCCCAAAATAAACACACTTTACTTTTTTTTTCGAGGATGCAATAAATAAAAATATACTCCGAACAGCAGACAATCTCTCAGCGAACGGAAGTACTTACGCGTTAATCGAAAAATGTTTTAGCTGCACGATGCGAGAAAATAACCATTACTGGGAAATGCCACTGCGCAATTATACGAGTAATTGCGTCTCGCAATAAATACATCCACACGTAGTAAAAATATCATAGAACGATTACAAAAGAAAGCACATACTTTCTTACTAGCGAGCAAACTTATAAAACTACGGAGACCACGAAACCGCCGATGGAAACCGCAACAGTGCAACTCTCGGAGAACTTTCGGAGACAAGTTGAAATAATTTGAAACGTTTAAAGAAAATCGTTTAAGCGAAAAAGAGATATTCGCGGAGACGAATTTAGAACGATGGACGAGATGGTCGGTGACGGACCCGAGGGATCTCAATAATGTTGAAATTGTCTTTAGGTCAATATCTTACATTGGCTCTTTCAGACGATATTGAAAAATTTACCCTCCCCCCCCCCTGTAATATTATAAAATCTCTTTAGAAATTTAATCAGAGTGTTTACTGGATCTGGAAAATGAAAATTATTGCTATTTTATTGTTTTGGTAGGAATTTTTATATCATTTTTCTTGCTCTAAATTTACCAGAAAATACTCCCCCCCCCCTCCTCTCGAATACTCGTTGTACAGGAAATTTCAAGCACCGTTTTGGCAATTTCGATTCTGCTGAAATCATAATTCTTAGGTAAAAAATGAAACAAATTGACGAGCAACATAAAAACATTCAAAAAGTCCAACTAATTCTCGAATTCAACAGATAAGAGTTTAGGAGGACCTTTCAAACGAATTTCACAGAATTTTTCTCCTGAGATTTTGAAAAATATATCTTCCTCCCCACTATTTAATATTTTTTCAACTGATAGATTTTAGTTGTTTTTTAGCTGCCTCATCCTCCTCCTCTTCTTCTCCTCCACAAAAGGTTGCATTCCAATTTTTCTATGAAATTGGCTCCAACGAAACCAGGACAAAAATATTAGGAAATGAAAATTTCAAATACCAAAAAATATTCTTGGCACGAATTACATGGATTTTTTTTTACAAATATTAAGGGTGGGGGTAGGTTTGTGAGGGTGAAAAATCGATTTTAAAAAAATGCCCAGGGTAATTCGCTATGCACAGATGAATATTAAAATCGACAATTACCCTACCTCAATTTAAGGTGGTGAAATTGAATTGTATTAAATATTGCCTTACTTTTTCCCCATTATTTCTACACAACTCTGAGCTTTCATTTTTTAATTTTTTCACTCAATTCAGTACAGCAAAATTGGAGATCACCCAAATATGAAGTTTCCATGTTTTCTGAATCAATGGACTTATGATTTGCACACCGAACGAGAAAATGTGGTAAAATTTGGAAAAAATTATGAAAAGGTGTTTTTCACCTTTAGAAAGCTCAACTTTTTTTGGAAATTGAATTTTTTTTCTTTTAAAAGCTCTTTCCCGTAAAATTAGTTTTTCATGTTTTTGTCCCATTTTCTTCAAAACTATCCGACCAATTTTCTTTCTGGTTTTTTTTTCATTGTGTTCAGGAGAGTTTTCTTTATAATTTAACAGAAGGATTTTTAAAACTGTCAGTTTTTTGAGTTTTTATGTTGAATTTATTTACATGATACTGTGCTGATTTTGAATGAATTGATGAAATTTTGGGGATAATCTTGTTAAAACATGGTTGAGATGTTCCTGAATTGAACTGTAAAAACCTGAACGTCGTAGGGCATGTGGTTTCTGAGAAAATGCGACCTAAAGTGAGATCTCTGTTTTTCCACGTTATAATTGCTACCCTTTTCTCAATTTCCAAAAACATGTTTTTTACAATTGTAAAACATGGCTAAAAAATTATGTATGTGTTATATTTTTATCCTTCATGATCTGTGGGCATTTTTTATCACAGTATGTCAAGTTTCTCATTTTTGAGAAATACAGATGATTGTAAAACAATTTCCCAATTTTTTCAAATTTCTTTGGATCAATTTTTTTTTTATTATTTTTCTACTACTTGAAAATAACTCCTCTCCTACGCTGTGCATTCAACTAAAAATTTTTAACTCCCTCCCCCTCTTAAATTTTTTGGGAAAAAATTCTTCAGCGCGAATGAAGAGAGGTGAAATTTTCAAAAAATAGAAATTTTAAGCACAAAATATTGACATTTTGGATGAATTTTATGACATTTTATCCAGCCGCAGGTGAGTTGATTTCCAAGGAAATATTCATATGAAAAGATAGACGAATTGATTCCATTTTTTACAAGGTATTGTACGAGTTGATTCCCACGTTTGCCGCGAAATTCGAGAGTTGGTTACTTAGACCTTTATACTGATATCATGCACTTAGGTTCGTACGATGAAGGCGGTATAAATGAAGGTGCCCTACTTTCGAGAAATTACTGTTCTCAAACAAAAAGGTGCCCAGTTTTTTATTCAGATCAGGAATATCTTAAAAATGTGGTTTAGGGACATCTGAAAAAAGATTTTCAATGTTGCGATTTTTTGCCAAATTACCGAACTTTGATGATGAAAGCTCAACTTTCATGTCGAGTACAAAAGAGGAAAGTTACCATTTAAAAATCTGAAAAATTGCAGCAAGTAGCCCTTTTCACCCTTTTTTCAACCTACAAATTTTCAAATTGGGATTTCTACAACCTTGGGGTACGCCCCGGTACGGGGTCTACAATTCTGACCAAAATTCTAAAAAATCAGAAAAGTCAAGTAACACATCGATTTCTACTGATTCGAAGGCGTTGAGTTCGAATATGTACTCAGTTTTTTTATCCAGCCCCTCCGAACCCCCGATTAGCCCCCTTGATAAATTAAAAATTCAAAAAAATGAAAAATAACGTGTTACCTGTCGTTTTTTAGGTTTTTGAGAGCATTGAGTTCGAGTATTTGCTTATTTTTTGGATTCGATCCTTCAGTGCCCCCTAGTCACCCAATTTTGAGAGAAAATACCTATGTTAAGAAATGAAAATAGCATATGGCATATCGATTCTCACTAATTTTAGGACGTATGAATTCGAATATGAACTCACTTTTTGATCCGACCCCCTCCCCGTATTTTTTTGAAACATTAAATTCCGTGTTGATGAATGAATACTGAAGAAAGGGACTCGAATCAAAAAGTAAGTCGATATTCGAATTCTACGCCCTCATATTAGTGAGAATCGATATGCTACACGCTATTTTCATTTCTAAGCATACTTTTCCCCAAAAATCTGGAGACTACGAGTAGAAGGCACTGAAGGGTCAAATCCAAAAAATAAGTAAATATTCGAACTCAGTGCACTCAAAAACCTATAAAACGACAGGTCCCAAGTTATTTTTCATTTTTTTGAATTTAGACCTTATCAAGGGGGTTAATCGGGGGAGGGGGTGGAGGGGTCGGCTGAGAAAACTGAGTACATATTCGAACTCAACGCCTTCGAACCAGTAGAAATCGATGTGTTACTTTAACGTTTCGATTTTTTTGAACTTTGGTCAAATTTGTGAACCCCTGTACCCCACAGGGGTCTAGAGATCCCATCTTGAGAATTTGTTGGTTGAAAAAAAGGGGAAAAGGGCTATTCACTGCAATTTTTTCAGATTTTCAAATGGTAGCTTTCATCTTTTGTATTTATCATGAAAGTTGAGCTTTCACCACCAAAGTTCAACTTTAAACTTTTCAAAACGCGATCATCGTTTTTGAATATTCTATCAATTCTTTTTCAAACCCCGCAAACAGTTTTCCTCCAAGTACAATCGATCTAGAGATATGAGCCTTCAAAGTTTGGTAAGGGTATAGCCGGATAAGGGGTGGTTTTAGCCCCAGCTCCAATTTTTGATCTAATGCTTCCAGATTGTGTATCTTGATGAAAAAAAAATTCTGGAAAAAATTTTGGTCCCCCAACCCCCTCTCTTTCGGAGCTATGGCCATTTTATTGCATCATTTTCAAGAATTTTTAATTTCAACGGAAGTGAATGAAATTTTCTGTTCTTTGGCACAAAGTTACATCTCGTAGAGGTCTATTTACGATAATTTTTTCGTCAATTTTGGTGCACTCCTTCATGAGGTTTTGGCCATTTGAAATTTTCAACTGTAAAAAAGACCTCAACAGCGAAGTTCGACTAATTTTTGAAAGTATCCTAAAAATGTGTTTTTTGACGTAGATTCATGTCAAGTATTCAGTTTTGGCAATTGAGGTGGCGCAAGGGCCGAAAATTGCGAAAACCCGTAAAAAAATGTTGTCATTTTGGCTGATTTTTCAAATCTTGAGCATTTTATACGGAAAGAAATGGCCTAATGAAAAGACTAACGTCGGATTCGTGTTAAGTAGGTCAAAATTCCCCGACAAACACCCTTTTCGCGATCATTTTACTTTAAATGTCGAAATTCACTTTTTTCATTGATTTTTCATGACAATAAAACTAAATTTCGAGATTTAAAGTAAAATGATCGCGAAAAGGATGTTTATTGGGGTATTTTGGCCTTCTGAACATGAATACGGGATTGGTTTTTTCATTTGATCATTTCATTCCGAATATAATGCTCAAGATTTGAAAAATCAGCCAAAATAAAAACATTTTTTACGGTTTTTCGCAATTTTCGGCCCTTGCGCCACCTCAATTGCCAAAACTGAATACGTGACGTGAATCTACGTCAAAAAACACATTTTTAGGATATTTTCAAAAATTAGTCGAACTTCACTGTTAAGGTCTTTTTTTACAGTTGAAAATTTCAAATGGCCAAAACCTCATGAAGGAGTGCACCAAAATTGACGAAAAAATTATCATAAATAGATCTCTACGAGGTGTAACTTTGTGCCAAAGAACAGAAAATTTCATTCACTTTCGTTGGAATTGAAAATTCTTAAAAATGATGCATAAAAATGGTCATAGCTCCGAAAGGAAGGGGTTGGTGGGGGGGTGTCAAAATTGTTTCCAGATTTTTTTTCATCAAGGTACACAATCTGGAGGAATTAGATCAAAAATCGGAGCTGGGGGCCAAAACCACCCCTTATCCGGCTATACCCTTTGGCAAAAAAATGCAATTGCATAAAAATTACGAGCCCCTTCCCCAAGCTCCTTGACAGTTAGAAGGGAAATGATGGTGGTTACGTGAAAAGACCATCAAGGGAAACTCGTAAAAAAAATTTGAGCGAAATCGAAAGACCCGACTTCAATTTTGGTTTGAGTTGGTATGAAATAGCCTATTGGGAGATTTCGACTGAAAATCTTGAATAGTGTTATTTCAAAGAAAAAAAAGTCGAACGAGGACGGAAATTTCTATAAAAAATTGAAGATGAAAAAGCATTCAAAGGCAACCCTTCGATCGAAAAATTCAAGTAGAAAATGTTAAAAATTCTATCTTTTCATGGTAAAATCATCAAAATTCTCGCAATTTTCTCGTTTTCCAGCCACTGTGAAATTCTGGCTTTTCTTGTTTCACTTGTTCTGCTCACCAGTATACACCCTGATAACGAACCAAAAAAATAATTAAAAGTACCATCGCGCTGCGAACATGGCACCATGTGCAAACTTGTGAAAAACTCCTAAACAACGACCATTCGCCGTGAAAAATCCAACGAATATCAGGAGAGTTTTCCGCAGAGGCGTGTAAAAAAAAGGGGCACGTGCGTCATCGAGAAAGGCAATATAATCTGAAAAATATGCCAAACAGATGCATATGTTGCTACGGCTTTTAGGTATATTTAAGCAGGAGAATTTTACGTAGCGACGACGAGTTGAAAATTGCGAAACAAATGGTGTCTTTTGGCAGTATCTTTTTTTTCATTAAAATCCACGTGTTCGATACGACGGAGGCGACCGGACCGTCGCACGAGCTCGACCAATACACACGTTTACCGGACCGCAGAAGAGCACGGTACATTGAAACGTGACCAAACCCTAACCTACCCAATACGGTGTAAAAATTCGCGTAAAAATTTGCTCACACACGCCGGTGGAGCGAGGCGTCGACAATCGAGCACACAGCAAAAATACCCAGACCCGCGCCAAAATACTCCCCGAGGTGTAATCTGCGAATAGCGATGAAAGAGTCATCGAAAAACTGTTTTTCGATGCGGTAAACCACCTTCATGTGCAGACTTTTTCGGCAAAGGTCGGACGGCGGAGCCCTATCTAAATCATTCGAATTACAGGTACTTTAAAACAGAGCGGAAAAAACCGAAGAGAGCGAGAGAATCGTACGAATTTTTAATTCGCCCTCGAAACCTCTCGCCCGCCGGCGCGTCGCGAGCGAAGCCTTACAACTCGGTGTCGGTGGAGGAAAAAAAGAAACACGGATCGGAAAAGGCAGCACTAAATAGTATTAAGCGAGTGCGTGTAGAAAGGCACAACCCATTCAGATACCCAATTCCCCGTTCAGCTGTTGTAAATAACATCTCACTAAAACTCCGAACAAACGATTTTCTCTTTCATTTGCGACGACGAAGGCCGACGTATACAAACGCGTGCATATTTTAACGTGTTGATAATTCTTATACGTACGCGGCGCGTATTTTTCTTCTATTTTTTCTCAAAAAATTTTCGTCCATCGAGTATTTTTTTTCATTTTTTATTAAATTCGACGCGATTTTTTCTCCGTTCTTACGTTCGTCGTTTCGTGAAATTTTCCAAGTTTTTCCGGTGATAATTTTTGCATTATTTATCTGCGAATTGTAATTTTTTGGATTCATGAAAAGTCGTACGTCTTTGAGGCCACGTGTAAGCGTGAGTTTTGAAAACGAAAAGGTAAGCGATGATTATTTTGCCACTCACCTCAAAAATGTAAATTATTTTGAAAAATAATTTATCCGATTCACTTTAGAGCTCTATCCCATAGCATCGCATTTTGTTTTTCAGTAGGTATCTATGGTGTTTGGTTTCTTCCTCGTTTTAGAATAATAACGTAGGTATTTGAATGTTTGTGAAAATGTAAATAGAAAGTTTGTGACGTTTTATAGCATGGTGTTTTGTCTGGTTTTCCTTTTGTTTCTCTCTGTCTATGTTGATAGCGAATTTAACTGGAATTTTTTGACGTGACGTTTGTTTGTTTTTTTATGTGCTTTTAAAATATTATAACGATGGCATAAAATTATTTAAAATTATACTCGAAACTCTTGTGTGAATTTTCCATATTTTTTCTAATTTATCGAAAAGTTGCAAAAGTGAATTATGTTTAAATCGTATATTTTCATTTTATTTGTTTATAAGTAGAAGTTAAGTCGTGAACTTCGAAAAAATAATTTGGAATGAAATTGAAAAATGTGAGCCTGGATATAGAAAGATTAGAAACCATCCTTAGATGTCAAAAATTGGTTTTTGAGTTGAGGTTCCCCTTTGATTCTACTCCTTCTGAAAGGCCCAAAATCAGTGTCAATTCGAAAACCAATTTTTGACACCTGAGGGTGGTTTCTAATTCTATATCCAGGCTCAAAAATAATCAAATCAAATTCAAAAATTTTTTATCTAGATAAAATTAAATAAGCTGCTATCAAATTCGTGACCGAATAACAATGTTTTCAATCCTTTATTTTGTGTGCAAAAAATACGTTTTTTGATTTATTTTCAAGTTTAATAAATCGTAATGGATTTGCTCGAATTCTTATCAAAATTGTACATTGATTTTATATTTTGAAAATTTCTTCGAAGTAAAAATTTTGCTCGAAATTGATATTTTTCAGCTTTCAAATAAAATTGAAACTTTTAACATTCGTCAACCAGATTAGTTTTTTTATCATGCGCCTATTTTATTCTAAAAATTGTAAAACTTCGCAACAAAATTAATTTTCTCAATAGATATATTTTTATACGAAATTTCCACAGAGGAGAAAGTATTTGCAAAGATGTCAATCACACAGAGCCAACAGCTCTTTCTGTTTTTCATTCATTAAAAAAAAAAAAAGTTTGAAATTCTCAACAAAACAATTTTATGTCAATGAATTTAAAAAAATTTGAAACGAAAATGGATAGGGTAAAAATACGAAATACCCAGATTGATTTATGTAGGCATCTATCGTAAATTTTTCAGGCTCAAAATTTTCTCGATAAGAAAAAATTTTACAATTTACCAAACTTCTTGCGAGGCAGAAAGATTATTCGTGAGACTGGTGAAAATTGCAGATCTGTCGATTTGTTTTCCATAAAATGAAAGAATTTCATCTTCTCGCTATACTTTTAAGGCCAAGTCATTTTTATTGAGTTTTTGATTTTCTCCCTTCGATTCTGAGGGTTGGTAAAACTGCATTCATTCAAAAAAAGAAAGATTTATTGAGAAAAAATTACAATCGCCTATATCGTAATTAAACGAGAGGAATGCCGGAGGGAGGGGAGGAGGGAGCTCAAAAAGAATTTTTATACCACCAATAATGTTTTCCAATGCGAATAATGAAAGCCTTCGTCCTCAGAATCAGATTTTTAAAATTTCAATTGAGTATTGCCGAATGAAAAAATTTTCACTGAAAAATCTCTTCCTTTAACTAACTCTCTCTCTCCGACCACCATTTCAGAAAAAACTTGATTTCAACACTGGATAGTTGAGCATTCATTTATTTTTCGAGTAAGTGATATTGATTGAGAATGAAACACATTTTTGATGAGGATTTTTAAAATTTTTGAGAAATATCTCTTTCATCAGAAAAAATTTTATAGTCAAAATAGGTAAATGAATACATAATTAAGCGAAAAAAATTTGTATCTTCTGTGATCCAAAAATGGGGTAGGAACTTTAACATTTTTTGTGTAAATTTCCCCTCTTTCGTCTTCCACGTCAAAGGAAAATTTTGAAAAATTCGTATATGTAAATCGGGATGGTGCCCACTGTCCACTTTATTTAGAAATGATTTTCTCCGACTTATTTTTCAGGTTTTTCAGCCCAATTTTTCAGGCGTTCCAAACTCTATTAATCTCAAAATTAAAAATCAGGATTTTAGCAGAACTTTCACGCCACTTTTACAAGACTTTTCTATCGAGTTTTTCATGGGAACAGGAGGATTCGCCAATGAGATATACAAAAACTCACAATTTCAGTACCAAGTATTCCAAATATTGAAAAACGGGGTTGGAATTTGATGAAAAACGGGGGTTCCAATGAGAAAAGAAACAAAATTCTTCGAAACATTCATTATTTTAAAAAAAATTCAAGCTATGATTTTTTTCGTATTCATTTTTTTAGCTAATCTAAATCCTCTCTTTAAAAAAGCTACAAAAACTCAAAACTTTAGAAAAAAAACGTTCAATTTTTTTCTCAATCATTATAAATTTCACCAGTGCTAAAAAAACAAACCAACTTTAGCAAAACGAGTACAAAAATTGCAGATTATCATGAGATAAACAAACAAAGCCAACTCGAAAATTTATTTCTATTTTTCTCGAAAATGAAGAGGTGAAATAACCAAAATGAAAAAACCAATGTCAGATTCGTGCTTTAACGGGAAGTGCTAGACTCACAGCATTTCAGTCCAATGATTCACTCGTTCACTCTTTCTGCTCATTCTACTAACGCCTGAATAATTTTGACGCGATTGGGATTATTGCGGGATTTCGATTTCGACAATCCAAGTTCAAATTTATTCCAAGTTCAACTTTTTGATTTTTTCAACTAGTTTTTCATTTTCTCCAATTCTAATTTTTTTCAAAATTGTATCCAAATTTGAATTTTTTCAGCAATAGGTAAGTAATATTTTTTCAAACTCAACTTTTCTCAATTTTTTTAAAATTTTTATTTAAAAAATTCTCTCTTCCAATTATTGAGCTAGAAAAATTTTTAAATTCAAAGTTGAATAAAATTTGATGAAAAATTTTTAATAATTGGAAAATTGTAAGATATAATTCGGATAAGTTGGAAAAATTCAAATAAAAAAATTTTTCAGTTGTAAAAATTTTAGAATCAAGTAATAATGTTTTCAACTTTGCTTTCTTCAAATTTTTTTCAACTTCATATTCTTAAAACTTCTTCCAACTCTGAAATATTTCCAATTGAAAAATTCTTAAAATCTTTTCTAGCTACGAATTTTTCATTTATCAAGACTCCAAAACTCATGATAAGAGCCAAGGATCTAACAGAGTCGCAGAAAAAGTGAATGAGTGAGCCTTGAGCCATCTTTCAACTCACAGGGATATTTAACTATTCTCATCAAAAAATGGATTTTTCTTTGAAAAAATAAAAACCTAATTTTTAAAATATCGTTGAATTTTCTAAGCGAAATATTATGCTCGATTTTTTGAGGAAATTCTCCTCAACCTTCGCAGAATTCAAAATCAGCCAATTTCAAAATTCACCTATCACTTGAAAAATTCAAGTATTTATCAATTTATTCGAAAAGTTGACTTTAAGTATTCCTAGCTCCGGGACACCCCACCTTCGTCATCATTCAACCAAGCTGCTTTTCAGAATAAACTTTCTAAACGATAGCGAGCCATTAAAAACAGAAAAACGCCACATCATAATTTTCTCCTCGAACGCCAAATTTCAACGTTGAAGAAAATTTCGCCGCGAAAAAGAATCCATCATTTTTCACGAGCTTTGTTTTAAAACAACAGAGCCGCAGCCTCAAGGAAACTCAAGAGCGTACTCTCGAACACGCCGCCTCGCCTTAGATACGAGTAACAAATAAATTTCGATAATTATTCTCATTTTCGAAACATTTACCAAAAACTTTATTTTCAAATATTTAACTTTCATTTTTGTTGCAAGGCCGCGGCGGACGCGTCGCGACGTCGAAAAAACGGCAGGATAAACTAAGGAAATTTAGTATTCTACTAATTAACGACGAAAAGAAAATTTCCTTCATTAGGGTACATTTTTTATTCAACATGACGTGAATTTAATGAAAAAAGCTACCGAATTTATTTTCTTTTCGAGTTTTGATACACTCGAGGGTACGGTAACAATGCTCTTTCTAGTTGAAAAATTGATATGTATAAAAAAAATACTCGCAGCCAAAACCACTCCATATTTTGCGAGAAAGCTTAACAAAAATATGATTCACAATTTGTTTCGACTCGCTGTCCCTTCCTATCTTTCTCTCGCTCGAACCATCACTCGTTAGTCTACCATCCCTGGAATACTTTAGTTTCAACGTGCACGGTACGTATTTCAGGTGTCAAAAGCACTAGATTAGGTTAAATGAGGTAAAGAAAGGATACGGAATTTAGAGCCTGGCTAGGTTTTCAAAAAACCATCTCGAGTAAGTTTCGGTGGCAAAATATGCCATAAATTTTGGCCAAACGAGAGTTTGGATTTGAAAGGAATCCGAACAGGCTGTGTTTTTTCTCGCTCTCACGTCGCTACATTATAGGATTAGAATATCCAATTTGTTTTTTTTTAATTACGAATCCTGCGAGAAGACGGAATCCGTCGAGCGAAAACTTTTTTTACGATTATTTTCAACATTCGAGGGGGAAACACCATCGAATTACGTTTTAAAAATCCGATAAAGTTGACAACACGAAGCGTCGCCGGAGGAGGAAAAAAAACAGGGACAAATAAACGAACGAAATCAAATCCTAAAACAAATAATAAAAACTTTGATGAAAATTTAATCCCGTTTAATATTACTTAAGCTGGAAAAGTTGATTTTTCTCATCTCTTTTTTTTCACTTCGTCACTGCACAACAAATGAGTAGCGAAATTTCTAGCATATGCTGAACCATACACACACGATGGTTTGTGGCATCGTAAGGCAACGAACAGTTTAAATGAAGAAAATATACGAGCACGGGGCAACGGATGTTTTCTTTTCCGGATAGCTGTCGTTGTTGTTGTTTTTCGCGATAGAAAATATTTTGCTGGTGTGCAGGCCTGGCAGAGGCCGCCATGAAAGTATCGTTTGTTTCCAACTATTTTTCACTGTTGGTCATTTTTCTTTCATTGAAAAAGTTTCACTCTTTGAAACGTAATATTTTTCGAATTAATTGATTTTCATTCTCCGCTTTTTTTTTAGGATTTCGTTTCTCAAGCCAAATACGCTTATGCGAGGGTATCCGACGAAACGGAAGAGATAAGAAAATTAACGAATGAACATAATGTTCAATTTTGATAAAAAAAAAGTTTGAAAACTGAAAAGCGAAAATGCGAGAAAAGTAGAAAATTTTATATTTTTGAAATTCAAGGAAATGAACCTTCGAGTAGGTACATAGAATTTTTTCAAAAAATGTCTCTAACATACATCAAAATTCATAACGAAGTTGAAAAAATGGTTCAAAATATGAAAAAAATTGACGAATTTGGAGAAAAATTCAACAAGACTGAAACTTCGTTAGAATTATCTGAAACTGCGTTTCAAATATCTTTATAATTATATTTAAATTGTTTATAAATGAGATTCAAAATGTTCAAATTCGAAAAAATTCATGGAATTGCAAAATAATAGGTACTTAAAAATATAATATAAAAGGTTTAAAATAAATATCGTTAAAATAGTTGAAAAAATGCAAAAAATGTTGAAACTTAAAAAATCCTCAAATGGGTAAAAACTTCACAAAACCACCGAAACTTTATTAAAACTGCTTTTAAAATGGTCAAAATTTCTTGGGAACTTTTCAATGGAATCAAAATTACTCTTTTTTTAAAAATTGGTTGAAATATCAAAATTTTCAATTTTATAGGTAGGTAAGTTAAGTACGTTGTTTTTAACCAATTTTTATAAAAATTCAACTATTTATCCAACACTCATGAACTTTCTAACTCTTCAAACGAAAAGTTACACAGTTTCAATAAAATTTCATCTATTTTTACGTTTTTTAAAATGGTTTTCACCAAAATTCAACATTTTTTCTCGCATCTTACATAACTTTCATCATTTTTCAAAACCAATTTCAATATTTCAGGAAAGAACTGGTGTTGAATGATTTTAAAAACTATTTTACCCAACAATTTTTTTTAGAAACTTTCGTTTTTTAATCAGATTGGAATACATTTAACTATATTTTAAGCAATTTCAGCACTATTTTGAACGACTTTATTAATACATATGTTACCAATTTTGACTTTACTGTAGCAAAATTTTTGAAAGTTGAAAAATTTTGTGCGTTTTGAATAAATTTTACATTTTTAAGAAAAAATGCGACATATTCCAAAAATGTTTATCAAATTTTGGTACTTTTTAACAATTTAAAAGAAAATTTTATAATTTTTTACATTATTTAAATAATTCTAATAATACGTCTGGAATTTTTAACGTTGCTTTTAACAACTTTTTATCGTGGTATGAAAATAAATTCAGGAAAGAACTGAAGATGGCATGATATATCAAGGACAAAAAATTGAAAATTTTCCATCCAGGATGACAATTTTTTCATTTCTCCAATTAAAATGACGTTTCTTCACATTTTACCAAATTAAAATGTATATGAAATATTCTCTCCATTTTTTTCGATTCAATACAAAAATTTTCTTCAAAAAACCTAAAAAGGTCATCACTCTCTCAAATTTTTTGACTCAAACTTAAACTGCTCCCTCCCCCCCCACCATGTTCGATTCGGCCGTGAAAAAAGACACTTTTTACCGAATTTCAAAAAAATTTTATGTGATATTTAAATAGTTTTGGAACATTTGATACAATTGCATCAATTTTTTCATTTCAAACAGCTGTGACGAACAGGGTGTTTCACAGCTGACGAATCTCCTTTCAACCAACTAGTAGGCTACTAATCCTGAGTCTAAATATACGTGTTTGCCTAACCCTTGAATTGCAGGAATTTAGTTATGCTCTTGGAATTTTTTTAAAATTTTGCTTCGCACTTTCAACCGTGCAGGTAGTTTTGATTTTTGTGAATAACGTTTTGGTACCATTTTTAGCAATGTTTCTAAAAGATGAAACTTTGATCTTTACCTACTATGGCGTAGATCCCACTCTTCTACCTTGCTCGAATTAAAAATAATGTGCGTTTAATTTTGAGAAAAAATAGTATTTTTTATAATTCAACATTTAAAAAAATTTTGTCAAAAAATTTGAAAAAATGTGAGTAAAAAATTGTTATTTGAAAACATTGAATACTATATACCATTTCTATGTTGTGTAGTGTAATTTTTGAAAAGTTCATTGTTGCAAAATCCATCTGCCTGTCTCATTTAGTCATACATTTCGCTTGAAAGCGCCAAGCAAAATTCAGAAAAAAAATTCTTTAGAAGAGAACAACTCGGACCCTGCAGTTCAAAGATCAGGCAAACATACATACTTGTACTAAGTATGAATTGCCTACTCATTGGTTGAAAGGAGGTTCATCAGCAAAGAAACACTCTGTAAGACTATTATGTATTAAACAATTTTCAAAGATTTATCTACTGGTAACTTTTCTAATCTAAAACTAAAATATAACCAGGGAAGAAATATTTTTCCAAAGAGTACCGGTGGATAAGATAGGCGAATCTGCCCCGAAGCTGAAATTCGAAACTAACCGATGGTATTATTTGGTTCTTATGGTCTAAAAACCTCGTGGTAAAAATTTTGGCCCCCTACCCCTCTCCTATCCCTAGTTATGGGCCAAAACGTTCTTTTTTTCAGTCATTTCATTAAGAATTTTTATTTTTGCAAGTTTTCAACCAAATTTTTTAACAGGGTGGTTAGTCAGGTCTCAATCGTACATCCGCGCGCTATTCCTGTTAAAATTGATTTTATGATTGATTCTTATTCTGGACACCAAAACAAAGAAATTAAGCCCGGAAGCCCTTCTTTCCCCCTCCCCCATTTCCCCAGGGTCAACCTCCCAACATTTCAAACGTGTTTATCGCCTTATCTATGGGTCATAATGAAAAAAATTTGAATCAAAGATTGTTCCTCAGCAACCAATGTACATTTTCATTTCTCATCAAAATCCATTTTGGAGCAACTCCTGGCCCCCAAATTTAGAAACCCTCAAAATCACGTTTTCTTCATTTTAAACAAAAAGTTTAGGAGATACGACAACATTTGAAATCACAAAAAGTATTCGGATTTGAATATCCTTTCCAATGAGCTTTATCGCGACTATTTTCACCAACTTTTCCCGACAGGGTGGACCTTTCCCCCTACGTCTCGTTTTCACAAAAGTTGGACCCACGAACAAATTTTGCTCCAAACTGAATTCCGATAGTAAATGAAATTATGCATCAGATATCGGAAAAAAAATCGTTCAATTTTTCTCGTGGGTCCAAATTTAAGATAAGGTGGGGGGGAGGAGAGATCCACCCTGTCGGGAAAAGTTGGTGAAAATGGTCGTGATAAAGCTCATTGGAAAGGAAATTCAATCCTGAATATTTTTGGTGATTACAAATCTTACCGTATTTCTGAAACTTTTCGCTTAAAATGAAGAAAACGTGATTTAGAAGTTTTCTGAAAACTGTTTTATTTTCAAATTTGGGGGACAGGAGTTGATCCAAAATGGATTTTGATAAGAAATGAAAATGTACATTGGGTGCTGAGGAACAACTTTTGTTTGAAAATGTTTTCATTGCGACCCATAGATAAGGCAATACACGCGTTTGAAATGTTGGGATGGACCCTGAGAAAAGGGGGAGAGGAAAAAAAGGCATACGGGCTTAATTTCTTTGATTTAGTGTTCAGAACAAGAATCAATCATAAAATCAATTTTAACAGGAATTTTGTGTGGAAGCATTTTTTTGTACGATTGAGACTCGACTATAGGTACACTATACTGAGGGGTATTAGTGGGTGGTTTGAAAAAAAATTTCGATGATTTCTTCTAGCTGAAACTCGTGTTTGAAAACTTCAAATCGAGTTTTCCACATGATGGGTCAGAAGTGCAATTTCTGTGTAATATCTACCCATAAAGGAAAAAATAGGCGAGGTGATACAACCGATATTAAAAAAAAAAATCTGCATGTAAATGTGAACAAACCCAAATCATTGGCTGAAAAGTGAATTTTCGAAAACTTTAGTACTCTGATCGTGCAAATGGAGTTTATGGAGGTAGTTTCAGCTGCTGGACATAAATCTGTTGTGATTTTTTTCGTATGGAAATTTCGTGTACAAAGAGAGTGAGATGTTCAATTTTTAGCCTTTTGCTATGCCTATAATATTTGAACTTAGGTACTTGAAATTTCAAAAATCACGAAAAAAAAATGAAATAAAGTGAAAATGAGCAAGTGATGTATAAATACATATTTTAGAGTATAGTTACGAGTAAAAAATTTTCGGCCAAAAATCACCATTATATAAGTAAAAAACGTAGAAAAATGGGTTTTCGCATTTTTCAAAATGTCCCACCACCCGAAAAATTCTGAAAAAATATCACGTTGTACATAGGGACTGGTTACATGAAATATATTTTTTTCAGAATTGCACCTCTGAACCATCATGCGGAAAACTCGATTTGAAGTTTTCAAACACGAGTTTCAGCTAGAAGAAATCATCGAAAAAATGTTTTCTAACCACCCACTAATACCCTTTAGTATAGTGTACCACCCACGCAAGTTTGAAAAAATTTGATTGAAAATTTGCAAAAAATAAAAATTAATAATGAAAAGGCTGAAAAAAAGGACGTTTTGGCCCATAACTAGCGATAGGAGAGGAATAGGGGGGCCAAAATTCTTACCACGAGATTTTCAAACCATAAGAACCAAATTCCATCGGTTAGTTTCGAATTTCAACTCTGGGGCAGATTCGCCCATCTTACCCGCCGCACAGTGGGCCACAGACCCCCCAAAAACGGGCGAAATTGAAAAAAAAAAAGTTTTCGGATGAACTTTACAAATACAGTATGGTATTGTATACAAAATGATACGTAAAAAACGGGTATCGGATTGGCCGGACACCTTACCCAACGTCCGTACCGCAGTGCGAAACTTCAACTATCCAGTATGCCACTTTTTTCCAGTTTATAAGGGTGATTTTCAAACGCGCGTGGCTCGTGTAGGTTTTATTATTTTTTAAAGTTCAAAATATGGAATAGACTCCTCAAAGTCAGTACTTTCACCTCCTGTGGTCGGTTTTTACTCATCATGATTATTTGATAACTTATTGGGCCTATAAACTATACCAGTTTTGAAGTGAAATGTATGTCTTTATTGATATGAAAGTGTATGCGTCCCGCCGTGTCCCGCGTTCTCTCCTGGGCCTGGAGTTATGTTTAGGTATGGTTTATCACGGAATATTTCGATTTTTGCTTCTGAGCCCGACTGTCCTCACCAGGCTCATTTTTCTTTTTTTTTTTCGAAAAACTAGCAATTTTGGTTAAAATCGTTGACATGATTTTTTTTAAAATAAATTTTCATTCTGCAATTTATTTGAGTTATGTGCCTAATTCTATGTTTTCGATAACATAGAATACGAATTTGGCAACATTTTCCCCCTATGGATGAAAGATTAGGATGGAGAGGGGGTAAAGCCTGGAAAATTTTCAATTTTCTCAAGTGATATTTGATTTTCCCCCTCCCCACGCCTCCCTTCACTCCTACTCAAAATTTTTTTCCAGATTCGGATTCTACGACCCCAAAAACGTAAAGTGAGACTATTTTCTCAACAGTACCATGGTATACTGAATTACGCCCGTTTTCGGGGGTTCTGTGGCCCACTGTGCGCCGGCACCCTTTTAAAAATTTAGAACCATCACCTCGCATTTTTTCAAAACAGTCATTATGTTGATACCAAATGTTCAGCTTCTCGTGCCACAATTCGATTCCGAAACACGCCGATAGACGTTTCGTGAGCAAAGTGACGCCCTGCGAAGGTACATCATCGAGGCCGATTTTTTTCATGGCTCTGGCCTTTGCGTCCGTTACGCACGTCAAAGTACACGTAATTCAACCCAGACAGGATTTTTTTAATGGAAACATTGCCGCATTCCGCTCGCTCCAGATATGACATCGACACAGCCCAAGGAGGGGAAAACCAAACAGGCGCGAGCTCGAGCTTTTCTTGGGACTTGAATTTACGTCATCATTAACACTATTAAGGGGGGTGCGTAAGCGCGAATACGCGTGTATAGTGAAAAGAAGGCCGCCGACGTAAACGAATGACGGCATTAAATTCAAAAACCAATGTGAAACATAAAAACCAGCTTTCGCCTTAAAGAACATCAGCACAGAGAGGAGCGACGGCTTTATAAAGAAAACTCAAGCTAAGGCACTAGGCAGGCCGGATAAGGCGGTGGAAATCAACGAAGCGTATAAGAAAGAAATGTTACACGAATTGAAGGGGCCGGGCTGGGCGAATGTATTTGAGTAATGGATACATAAGAACAGTTTTTTGAGTAATGGATGCATATACCACCGTACATATATATCGTATTGTACACATACCATATAAACGGCATCCTATAACTATAGATAGAGAGATATGTACTAGCGAGTATACTTATATAAGAAAACGAACGTCTCTTCTGTGCAACCACATTAAAAGGATATAGCTCGCGCGTACCGATCATAAAGCTATCCGAATAAAGCCAGAGAGAGACGGAATCTACCTTAGCTTCGCATCGAAATTTCTCTTTGCCTTTGTACGAGCATCAGCGCAGCAATTTAACGCGAATAAGCTCCACAATACAATCAAAGCAAATCTATTCCAATTGTTACGCAAAAAAAAGAATACCGCGTAATTCAATTTCCGTCGTGTATGAGATGAACTCTCGCTAAGGCAGAATGGAAAATAGAAAATACACTCTGTACTATTTTCTATATTCGGTCGCTTTTCGCGTATGGTACAGTCCGTACAAGAAGCCTTCATCCAATACACTTACATCATCAACGTTCACCACTCAAAAATCTAATCGAAAAATGAATAAACCTTTAAGGCGTTATTTCGCCAAAACACTTATATCGTCTGGTATAACGTAGGCTTGCATGCCGCTGCAGAAACATCCTCCGGCTCTGGTTGAACCCGTTTAACGAAATGAAATTATTTTTACAAAAATTTACCGAAAATAGCACGTCAGCTTGAGTGAAAATACCGAAGCCGTCAATTTCGTTTTGTACATTTTTCTATAATGCAATATCACGCGATATTTTTGAAAACCCACACGCTGAAATCGTTTGGATTTCGAATGATGTAATTATCGATGTTTTTTGGCTGAACTGGCTGGAGCGAATTTTGCTTTATTTTTTCACGAAACGCGAGAAGAAAATAGCTGAAGAAGTGTGGGTTATGAAGAGAAATAATAAGATATGCGAATTTTCTCTACTTACTGGCGTTTATACAGGGTGTCTACTGCAGGGTGTCCCAGGGGTGCGGTGAAGGCATATTTTTGATGAGAAACTCATCGTTGAAAATTTTTGGAAGGGGCTTATTAAATTGCCAAGAATAAAACTTTAATTAAAAAATAGATACAAATTACAATTTTAAAGGAAAAAAATAAAAATACGAGTATAACTTGACAAAAATTCATTTAAAAAGACCCCCTATAATAAGGCACCCCCAGAATAAGTTTTTCAAAAAAATTCGCCCTCGCTTCGCTCGGGCCAACTCATCACATCAGTATACCTACAATTATTTAGTTACGCTTCAAGCCTCCCCTTAAACATTTTTTTTCTCAATTTTGGATTCAGTCCACAAAGTATACTAGCTCACGCCATCCCACCTCCCCATGAAGTAGAAAATATCTTGTTCAATGCTCAATGAAGAATACATAGCAATTTTTTGCAGTTTCAATAATTATGATTTTTTATAAAAATTTTCGTCCTCGCTTCGCTCTGGCAATATTCATTCCTTCATTTTTTTTTCAAACTGATACCCATTTTTGCACCCCCACCTTTTCTTTTTTATAAACATACTAAAGCTTGAAAAAATGAAGATATTGGTGAAAGTACGGGGGGGCGTGCTTCGGGAATTGGGGGGGGGGGCACTCATCGTTGACTCGGGGGGGGGGGTCACCGCACCCCTGGGGTGTTCACAATATTTCAGAAATTATTTTCCTCGATTTTTACAGGTTTTCCAGATCAATGCTTCGAAATTTTCCAAACCTTTCACATATGATATTTACAGGCATCAAACACAGATTTTGGGAAAAAATAATGACTTTGGTGACTTTTTATGAAGTAAAAAATGACCACTTTTTCAATTTTTTTTTCTCATAAATAAATACACCCCCCCCCCCCCCACTCCTATTTTTGTCATACCTCAAACTGTATTTATCTCTACGATAGTGCTGAAAAAACTTTTTTTCGGAAAAAATTGTTTACCTATTAATAAATCTTTATAAAGGTACGGGATCTCCCGAGGAGGTTCTGCGCCAGGAGGCAGTTTTTTGTTCAATGAAAGGAAAAGTGGTCGATTTTCCCCGATTCTGGAACTGGTGTATATTGTTCAACAAGGCTGGTGATCTAATAAGTAGGTAAAAAAAGATTTGATAGGACTTTTTTTTTAGAAATATCAGTATTTTCTAATTTTATGCAGGAGCAGTAGGCCGTTTGAACCGAAAAAAGTGACCAATAGTGACCTTTTGGCAAAAAAAGTGACTTTTAGTGACCAACCTTGAAAATAGGGGACAAGTCACTAAAAAAGGCGACTCTGTTTAATACCTGTATTTATTAAGCATGTAGGAGAAAGTAATTTTTCGCAAGATGTGTAATGATTTTTTTTTCTTCAAACATCACCACTTTTTAAGCAATTTTTAGATGTTTTTTTCGGGCTACAAAAACAACTCGAATTCAATTCTGAAAATTTCTGAACCTTCACCCCCTCCCCCTCCCGCACAAGAACTTCCGAATTTGAATTAGAAAAAATTTCGAATAAAAAGAAAAAACACTGTTTTAAAGCAAAATTATAAAGTTTTGAAAAATGAAATACATTATATGTATCAATGTGCCTAAAATCATACAAATGAGGATTTTTCTGAGCTGACTTTTCCTCCAAAAAAACCATGTACCTCAAATTCATAAATTTAAGAGCAAACCCTTCAATATTTTCTGCTTGCTCCAATAAATAAAAAATCGAAGAGAGGGTAAAATATCAATAATGTCATTGAATCATATCAATATGTCGAGCCAGAGCGAATCAAAGGCGAAAACTTTTGCGAAAAAACACCTTTCAAAAATGAAAATTCATCACTTTTCCCTCATCGGGGGTTTCCAAAACGTGGTCAATAATTTCGAATTCTCTTCCATCCCTCCTTTTTTTTTTTTTCAAAATCGTGGTCGAAGGCATCATGGTATTTCATTTTCATCGCAGCTTACTAAAAAGGACGTTTCCAAAAAAATTAGATTTTGAATGAATTTGGTAGAAAAAAAGAGTGTAAATTACCTTTGAGCACAGCGAGGGATTTTTTTAGAAAATTCATAATTTAATGGACAAAGACATGTTTTTTTTGTACATCAGGGTCAACAAAAATGATGAATGAAAAATTCAGTTAGGAGATGTAACGATTTGATCAGAGCGGAGCGAGGATAAAATTTTTTGAAAAATTTATAATAAAAATAATAAGCAAAAAAACATTTTTCTAGATAATTATTCTTCTCTTGGATTTTAAAAAAATTCTAGAGAAAGTTCGAAAATTCCCCGATTTTTTCCTGACTATCAAAGATCTCCGACTTTTCTACGTTTTTTTAGGTTTTCCAGAAAGTGAACACTCTATGCTGGATCTGAAAAATAAAAATTCTTGCTGTTTTTTGGTTTTTCTAGTAGAAATAAAAATTTGATCCAAAAAATTACGAATCAACCCGTTCTCATTTGTTTCTTTAAAAATCACATCACTTTGAGATTTAAAATCTTCACAACCCAATTCGTACAAACACCATAACCATCTCCACATCATCTACAACACTGCAAACACACGAAAAAAATCTCCCAATGCATCACCCGAGTCAACCCTTGCAAATTTCAAACCACGTACAATACATTTCACTTGCCTATCGAGCACATCGACAAACAAGTTCATTTATATTCCACGCCATAAATTAACCTACGGTTAGAATTGAACTTCGTTATCGGGGATTCCGGACGAAGCTCAGAGAAAAAAAAAACCTCTCCAGAGAAACCGAGAAAACACAAATATATACCTTTTGTCCTTCAAACTTTCCCAGCGACTGGGCACTTCACGCCGAGAAGTTATAAAAGTTACCTAATTGCTGCCTTTATTTAGTCGAGTCCATTTTTACCAGCACGAGGTTGAGTAACTTATCAATTGCGTTGCTGTTTCGGATTCCCATGTTAATCACGTCTGCGGTTGGAGTAAAATAACCAAAAAAAATCCAGATCAAAAACCTGTACACCTTTCGACCTCTCTTTAACTTTCCCAAATAGGAATTTTTTCAGCTTTTGTTAAAACCTGGGCTGGCTGCGTAGCAGTACTGGAAAGATAAACCACGTTGGTGCCGGGTAAATAAAACGCGAACCCGAGTCGAAGTATAATTCAAACAATAAGGAGCACTTTTCTAGGTACTTGGAATTCATAAATTTTTCAACTCGATTCGATAAGCCAACAGTTTACCTCTGGTACTGCAGTCGCGATTAAAATACGAGTTTTTTTTCGCATTGCTCCGAAGGGTAGGTAGAGAGGTAAAAAATATAGATAAATATTTTCACGCTTCGAAAATACAGGGTGACCTAAAAAAGTTTTATGATTATTAAATTCTAGCAAAAAAAAAAATAGGTTTAGGGTATCGAATTTTGCGCGATTAGGTGGCCACAACTATGCCATTTGATACAAAAATTGTTGGTTGGATATTCATCATGTGTTGGCCACCAAGATAACGTGTGTTAATAGTTGAGCGGCATATCGCGAGTGATAGCGTAATTTTGGTATAGCGAAATTTCAAAAAAGAATTCAATTTAAAACGACATGAAAATCCTCCTGAGTTGGGTAAAGAACTTTCATTTAACTGCTAAAGCAATGAGTGTTGATTAGGGTGGTCCTCATTCATACTTGGTGAAATTTTTTTTTGAAATTTTTATGGGACCCCCCTCCCCCCGTAGATTGGTGCCATTCCAAGAGAAAATCATACACAAAAAATTTCAGCCCAATTGGTCCACCCCTTTGACCAGGTTAGACTTACCCAAGCGAGCGTATAATTTTCCACCACGGTATGCCGTACAATTCAACATTTTCCCTCGCACTAACACCTGTCTTGTGTTTCAGTAGTAAAAGGACAAATAATTTGAATTAATGTTTTCATGAGGGGAGGGGTGAACCAATCGAGCTGAATTTTTTTGTGTATGATTTTCTCATAAAAATTTTGAAAAAAAATTTTCACCCAGTATAAATGAAGACCACCATAGTGTTGATAAAAATGGTCGTCAAAAATCTGCCAGAGTTGAGTAGACCAGAGTATTGCAGCTGAAAGATTCAGCTTTGGCTTTCGGCTAAAACTTACAACCTTGAAAAATTTGGCTTTGGCTTTTAGCTTAACCAAATTTTTTGGCTAGACTTCAATTTTAATTCGGCTAACTTTCAGCTGGGTAATGTTCAAAATAACGTGACCCCGCCACAGACATCAAAATTTTGCGTAGAGTTTAAAAGAACACATGAAGAGCTCACGGGAAGAACGGGTTAACTGAAATTTTATAAATTTTGCAGGAGAACGTTTTAAAGATAATGTTGAAGTGGAACTGAAAAAAAATGGGTTTTCAAGTTTCGTTTTGATTTTATTACTTTCAAAATGTCAATTAGAATCATTTTACATCGGCAAATATTGCTCAAAAGTTTTTTAAAAGCTTCAAAGTCACTCAACACATAATGTATTTGAACAACATTCTGAGAAGTTAACCCATTCTTTCGGTGTGAGTGCCTCAATTAACACGTTCGCTGCCACACGAGTATACTCGTACCTGTTTTTGTGAGGTTCGCTGTGCCAACCACGAATATATTCGTACTTGAAACAGGTTTGATTTTTGCCAGCTAGGAGTTGACTCATTCTACACAACTCATTTGTAGTAGTTGGAGAATACTCCCTGGCAAACTTAGCTATCAATCTGTGAAAACCGCATGCCGCTAAGATAATTAGAAGTTGATTTTATTTATGTTTGAAAAATCAAAAATTATCAATTTTTTTATTTATCAAAATAAACTTACAAAAGGAAGGCAAATCAACAACCTGATTATAATTTCTCAGAATGCTAAAATTAAACCTAACAGCCACTATCTCCAAGCCTCTAGATGATGACAAATCATTTTACCACTGAAAAATATGTACAAATATACTCATATTTGGCTAATAGATGCAAATTCAACTTCCTATTTGCCAAATACAAATATATTCGCTACGAGATATCTCATACCTGGCGCTAAGAGAGTGTTTTTTTCTCTGGGCCAAGTACGAGAATATTTGTATGTCATTTTATCGCCAGAAATGGTTTCGTTATCACTTCACGAGTAGATTGATATCAAACAAAGCATAATCCGTCAATAAAATTCTGAGAAATCGCTTTGGCACAGCGCTGGAATATACAAAATTCTGATGTCAATTTAAGAAGCCAAAAGCTAGCCTAATTTTTTCAGCTTTCAGCTGAAAAAGCTGTTCTACAATGTTATAAAGCTAGCTTTAGGCTTCTGACTTTTCCTTGAAAATTCGGCTAGCTTTCAGCTTTCGGTTTTTAGCTTTTGGCTAGCTGTAATACTCTGGAGCAGACGGTTAAAAAAGAACCAAGCCTGAGAAAATTAGTGTGTCGTTATTCACAGGCCCTCAAAATTCCCTATACCACACTTCAACAAATAATTAGAGATGATCTGAACATGCATCTATATAAAATTCAGTTGACCTAAGAGTTGAAGCCAGCTGATTGGCCAAAAATACTAGAATTCTATGAGAAAATTTTATCACCTCTTTACAGTATCAGATCAATAAATCTAGGTAGAGCGTGATAGGTCGGAGAGACTTCGCATATCACAATAGATGTTTTGAGTCAGTTAAAAGAGATGTTTGGGGAATGGATGATTTGCAGGAATACGGGGTTTCTCGGGCCGCTATGTAGCCTGGACCTTACACTGCTAGATTTTTTTTCTTTGGGACCATTTAAAGAGCAAGGTGTATTTGGACAACCCCAGAACCATCGTAGCCCTAAAATTAGTGATCAAGACTGAAATTTTAAAAATTAAGAAGCCTACTTTTAAGAAAGTGATCGTGAATTTTCAAAAAAGGTTAATCGAATGTAAGAAGACGTGTGGTAATTATCTGTTAGGCGTACCAAATAAATTTTATATGAAATGGCATGAAATTTCCTCTTTTTTTTTAGTGTTAGATTCATTTTTTGTCATCAATTTATCAAAGAATTCAAAGCTTTTAAAAGCACAAAACTTTTTTGGGCCACCCTGTATGTAGTTGAACGATATTCAGAGTCGGTCGTCGCCGCATACGTTACGTTTTCTCTTCGGTTATAAAATTTATATACGTACAAGTGAATTCGATGAAACAATAAAAATTAGTCGAACCACTTGAGCTCAGCAGCCTTTTTTTTCGCCACTTCTCTCGTTCTCCGTCGCGAAACACTCGTCGATCCGGAGCGTAACGCGATTTGAATATAAATTTTATGAAAATTAAAACCATCCTTCTCTGCGGGTATAATCCCAATTCGAACCAGCCTTGCTAGAGCGTATTTCGTAACGGTGATAAATTTTTTCAACAGTAGTCCCCTCTGCTCGCCTCCCACCATGGTCGACCGGCTGAATTAGATAGCACGTGAAACGCTGGCTTTAACAGGTGTTTAATTACATTTTAAATTACAAATAAATGAGTATAATCGCATTACCAGGGATAATTGAAAATCTACGCAAACACTGGGGGAAAGCCATGCCATCTACAAAATGTTATCGCTGTGCCAAAATATATGCACATACATTGTACGCAGACGTATACCTATAACATATCTAGATACTGTTTACTTCATTTATAACGAATAAATAACATTTTCCAGCCGATAGCATTTCATTGACATATCTAACCGCCGAATTTTTGCACTTGCTGATTCGAAATTGGGACTTTGAATAGCTGGTTGAAGTAATTTCGAGAGGAGGAGGGATGAGGGGGTGTATCGAGGGACGGGCCCACTCGACATTAAATTTTGATTTTAATTACGCGTTCGAAGATTGCAGCAGTACGTTTGCGAAACGGTAATTTAATTTGTTCAAACTAGCTTTTCGAAACGTTCGTCGACTCAGTGGCCTGTTGTTTCATAAGGTAGCGAATTTTTAATCAACCCTGCCCTCTGTACCTTTATTGCAGGAAACATTAATGTAAAATAATTTACATTAAGCGGTAAACCCTTCACCGAGTTTGAAAACCTTAACTCAAATCTTGGTATAAATTTATTCGTTTGTTTTTGCGTCGCGTTCATTGTTACCATCCGAGTCGACGTTACATTTGAAAATTACACACTTAATCTAGCTCGTCGCCGGGCTGCTTTCTTTGTTTCTCCATCAGTCCAGAAAATCTAATGGTGCTCTTATACGTATACAGGACTGGTACCTACACCAAGGTGGAATTTCGATAAAACGTGCCTACGTAATACGTAAGCCGGAGAGGTAATCGATACAGGTAGTCTATTTTAATACGAATCTCTATCACATTTCGCCGATGTACTACTTCTTAAAACAATCATTAATTTCAATTTATCGATCGGTATGAGAAATTAATTTATATTCTGCGTGTCGATGTTCGTTTCACACACAAACGATGCGTCGAACTTTGACAAAACTGGCAGCTGAAAAATTTACATAGGTATTTTCGAATTTAAGATAGCTATAAAATAGACTCGGACGTTTTGAATTTTATTCATTAGGCGCCGAACGTTGCAGGGTAATTTGGTGAAATTTTAGTCCAGTGTTGTTTTCAATATGTAAAATATAAATGACGTGGGTCCCACGAGTTGAACTAATAATAATGAGTACCTCGTGTCAGAGAAATTTGATCGATGGTTTTGGATAAAATAACAGCGACAATATTTCATTGGTTTTTTAATTGGTAATACATATTGTTAGCCTATCGTACAGATGTAACGCAAGAGCAGCGAAGAATGGGGAAGGAAAGGGAGCAATTTTCCCGAGGCCCGAATTTTTCGTAAAGGGTCCCCAGAATTTTGCTATGGCAATGGCATTTTATACTTAGGCGTTAGGCCGGCGAATTCAGAATTCAGAATTATTCTTTCACGTTTAGAAAATTAAAGAAATGAGATAAAAATGCCTTTAATAGCTTAATAATCAAATAAAAATAATTAATCCGCTTTGTTTCAAGGTATCTAACACCGTCTACTGAGTCCGAAAAGTCGAAAAATCGAAAAAAAAAATTTATGGTTGAAGTCAAAGGTACGAAAAAATTACAAAATTGGACTAAAATTAAGAAAAATACAGAATGTTTACTCCTAAATAGAAAAAAGAAATCAATTATGCCAAGAAAACCAGGAGTAAAAATTTTGAACTTTTGAAAATTTTAGTCAAATTTTGTAATTTTTTCTTACCTTTGGACTGCACTTTTTTTCATTTTGATATAGTATACACCTACCCATCAAAAATTCACTAATTACTTTCTCTGATAATAATTGAAAAAAAAGAACATTTTCGCCCTCACTTCATTTGAGTTAAACAATTAACATACGGTAAGGTACTTTATTGTGAGCGATGGAACTTTTTTTCGTTCGTACCCCGTACCTCCTCCCCTCTCCCCATCCCCCTCCCGATTAACTATTTAATGAGAAAAGCTGAAAAAAATGCAAGAACTTGAGTGGAATTTGTTGGATTTGAAGATTGATTTTGTTTCGGGAGAGATGAAGGGGGAGTCATGAATTATAAAAAAATTAAAAATTCTCACAAGGGAAGTATCCCAACTCAACGTAAAATTTTGAGCCCAACAAAAAAAAAATCGAAAGTACATCATAACACCCATCCGTATACAAAATTTAAGGTGCTGAAGTTCATTTATCGATTTTGGCGAATTTTTGAAATTTCAAAATACCTAAGCCCTGCGAAATATGAAAATTTGATCTAATCAACGAAAAAAGCTGAAATTTGGTATACACCCTATTTTTGACCTCCTGAATCGATTAGAAGCGGTTTCGAGACGTTTCGGATCCATCATAAAATTTTGGAATTTTTCCGCGCTGGAAAAAAGCCCATAAAAATGTCCCATATGCACTTCAGCGCCTATAATCGCGGATTTTTTTTATCCATATTGATGACCTATGTGATCGACTGAAGCAAAATTTTTCGAAATTCGCAACTTTTTGAGTTCAAATCCATATTTTTTGATAGAAATTTAAATTTTTTTCCGGGAAAATTGTCAGCCAAATATGAATTGAACTCACGTTGCAAATTTCGGAAAATTGATCATATAGCTGAACACCTTACATTTTAATTCTTCCTTCTAAGTTCTAATCTCTACAACTGTGTTAATTTTTTAAAGAAAATACATCATGATCATAGTAATTGAAAAAATTTACAGTTGAAAAAATTGAAAATCAGAAATTAGAATAAATTTGAATTTAGATCGTTGAAATCTCGTTTGTGGAAAAAAAATAATTAAGAGGTATTGAAAATGTCGAAACTCGAAAGAAAAGGTTCTTAAAAAAAATAATTATTTTTTCAGGATGGAATTTAATTCAATTTATTTACTTATGTATTTTTCTGGAGACATTTAACCAAAAAGATTAGAATTTGATGAAATTTCAAGCTTTGAAAAAAAACAATGATAGTCTGGACATCCCTAACTTCCTTGGAAAATCGCCTTTGAAATAAATCAAGATTCAAATTTCGAAATTTTAAATTTTGAGAAAAATTTCTAAATCAAAAATATTACACAAATTCCTTTATTCTGTCACTTAGGAAAAATTTGAATTCTGAATTTTTGCAGTTGTTCAGTGAGGAATACTGAATCTTGTGTTATTCATGACAAAAAATTTTTGTACATAGATCGGTTAGGACGTTGAATTTTTTCTCCTAAAGCCTTAATTTACTTTTTTTTGTACGAATAATAAAATTCATAAAAATCAAACAAAAATTGTTATTATCAAAATTTGCTTTCTCTCTCTCTCAAAAAAATAGTTGTCTGCTAAAAAAATTGCATAAATTTAAAGCCATCATTTTTTAAAAATTATTATCTGGTTGTTTGAAATGTTGCGTGTTTATTGATAAGTAAGTTGCCTATTGCTCTAATGACACTGGCATGCGTTGTCATTTTGTTGTTTGTACGTAATAGACTTCCAAACATGCATGAAGGTGTGAACTTATAATTGAAGCATAACCAATATTTACTTTGATACTTTCGACACGAATGTTAATAATGAATATTGGGCAAATTGTTGGCATGATGCATGAAAGACGTTCCTGTATTATTACTTGTCGTAATATCGACGCCTGTATTCTTGCAACATTATTTTCTCAAAATATCATTTTTTGTGAATCCAATGCAATGGTTATAACTTATAACGAAAGGATAGCCCGGTAAAGATAGTATGTGTCAACTGGATCTGAAAAAATGAAAATACTTGCTGTTTTCTGAATTTTTTTTTGCCTTGGCATACAAATTTCTTGCTTCAAATTTATTTGAAAAAGATCTCCTCCTTTTCGTAGGTACACTTGTTTATAGGAAATTTTAGGCACATTTTTTGGAAATTTTATTCTGCTGAAATATTACTCATTAGGTGAAAAATAAAACAAATTGACGAGAAACATAAAAACATTCAAGGTGTCCAACAAATTATCGAAATCAACAAGCGAGATTTTAGCAGGACCTTTCAAAAAAAAATTTTGCAGAACTTTCCCTCTGAGTTTTGCAAAAACATATCCTCCTCCCTATTCTCAAATATTTTTTCAACTGGAATTTTAATTGTTTTCCAATTGCCTCTTCTTCCTCCTACTCCTGCTCTTCTCTTCAAAAGGTTACGTCCCAATTTGTATATAAAAGCCCCAGAAAAACCAGGACAAAATTTATCAATTTTTTTTAAAAAACAAAGATGAAGAATTTGGCCTAACCCAATCATAGCAGTTAAAGTATGTACCTACTCTCTCATTCCGAATCAGTGAAAAGTCACTGATAAATAGTCAGAATTGCAGCACAGAAAAAATCAGTGAAATTCACTGAATTTTCACTGGTTATTCAAAGAATTTTACAGATTTTTTTAGAGAATTTCATAAATATCACCGAGTTTTCAGTGAATTTTCACTGATTTCCAGTCATTTTCTTTCACTGACTTGCTTTCAGTGAAAAAAAATTATGGATTTATTACTGTGCTGCAATCTGACTGTTTTTCAGTGTTTTTAAATAAATTTCACTGATTCAAAAATGAGAGAGTAGTTCCTATATACTCCCTACCTACAAGTGAAGTCTGCTTGCAAAGACGTAGTCAGAATTTTTTAAAGAAGGAAGCCAAACATGAAGGCAACTACAGTGGTAATTCTAGACTGAAAAATATATACTTCGGAATTTTTACTGAAAAATCGAATAATATATTTCAAAGAAACAGAAGACGGAAATTTCTGTAGAAGCCAAGTAAGAATAGCAATTTTTATGAAACATTAAAGTTGAAAAAGCAATTCAATTACCTTCAATTAAAAAATTCAAGAGAAAATTCTTAAAATTTCTTGCTTTTCATTGTAAAATTATTAAAAATCTAGATATTTTCAGGTTTCTTGGCTACTAAGGTCAAATTCTTGCTATTTTCCGTTTTTTTTTTGTTTTCCTTGCCAGTATAGATACCATGGATAGGTCAATCCGGATTTAAAGCGAATTTTGGAAATATTACCATGGTACGTTTGGAGGACCGAAAGAAAATTTTAAACCCGAAAATCCCCCTGCTCCCCTTGCTCTTCACGTCCAAAAAACGTGATTTTTGGTTCAAGAATTCCTGTTTATTACCAAAAGCACCAAAAATTGAAAAATTTCTGTAATGTAAAGAAGTGGAGACCAATTATGGAAATTTTTTAGATTTTTTTTCATTCAAAATGTGTCTTTTGTACTATTTTATCATATTCTTGAAATTTTTTTTGAAAATTAGGTCGTGTTTAAAAACTCACGGATTCGCCTATCATAACCGAGGGTACCCATTTAGTCCAGTCATTTTAGGATTTAACCCCCCCCCCCCCGAAAAAAATGAATCTCGATTTTTTTTTTCGCGTTTTACGTTCGTAATGGTCCACTACACAACATACTGAAATGGACCCCCCCCCCGCTTCCCAAGGGAAAAAAAACTAAAACCCCCCCAAACTCTTCCAAAACCTCACAAAAAAACAACACTCCCCCCCCCCCCCCCTCAAAACGGGTAAATGTCTGCTGAAAACCGGTTTTTCGTGAATATCTTTTCAAATAAGCCTCAAAATGGAAAAATGGCTATGAACAATCGTGTTCTACGTGTAATCTCCTATCAGAAGTTTTTTTTTGTTTTTTCAAAAACACTCACTTCCTTGACCAAAAATTAAGGGTAAAAAACACCTATTTTTCAACAATTTACAGCATTTTTTGAAAAAATCGACACTTTTGTGAATATCTCCTCAAATAAGCCTCAAAATGGAAAAATGGTAATGAACAATCATGTTCTACGTGTAATTTCCTATCAGACAGATTCGTGTTTTTTTTTAAACACCCACTTCTTCACCCAAAAATTAAGGGTGGAAAACGCCTATTTTTCCAATATTTACAGTATTTTTGGAAATGATGGAAATACGAAGCTGAAAGTACCCAAAATTATACCAGTAAAGAGTAATTTTTTTATACATGCTGGTAGGGTTCCAAAAAAAGTCACCGCAAGAATTTCAACCCCTATCGTTTATTATAAGGGAGATTATTGAATACTGCATTTAAAAAATCGAGGTTGTGGAAAGAAAAAGTAATTTAAACGTGATGTTATTGTTTATTATTGGTAATACGAAACATTTCTTTGCGTCGTAAGGATTCAAAATCAATATTTTCAGCTTCGTATTTCCATCATTTCCAAAAATACTGTAAATATTGGAAAAATAGGCGTTTTCACCCTTAATTTTTGGGTAAAGAAGTGGGTGTTTTCGAAAAACAACGAACCTGTCTGATAGGAAATTACACGTAGAACATGATTGTTCATAACCATTTTTCCATTTTGAGGCTTATTTAAGGAGATATTCACAAAAGTTTTGATTTTTTCAAAAATGCTGTAAATTGTTGAAAAATAGGTGTTTTTACCCTTAATTTTCGGTCAAAGGAGCGAGTGTTTTTGAAAAAAAAACAAAACCCTTCTGATAGGAAATTACACGTAAAACAAGATTACTCATAACTATTTTTCAATTTTGAGACTTTTTTGAGGAGATATTCACGAAAAACCAGTTTTCAGCAGACATTTATCCCTCCCCTGGAGGTAACGGAAGGTTGGGGTGTACATTTTGGTATGTTGTATAGTGGACCATTACGAACATAAAACGCAAAAAAAAACAGGATTGAATTTTTGGGGGGTTTGGTACATTTTTTCTCTTATTTGCCTGGACTAAGTCAAGACTAATAATTTGCTCCGGTTGAACAGTCAAGACCACGAATCGACAAATTATGCTATTCCATACATCATTATTTATCAGAATTCCGCACAACATTCATTTTTTCTTCTTCGTTCATCCAAAAAGGCACCGATCGACTTGTTGGAATATCTCTCAAGTCTTATTATTCCATACATACGGTTCCACGTTCGTCGCATTATTTAAACCGAACATATACTGGTATTTTCTCCACTCCGGGGACCCAATTACACGTTATCTTTGAAAATTTCAACCCTCTAAGGGCTTCACTACGTACTATCAGATCGTCGCATTAATTCTATATCTTAGAAAACTATACACATGGTAGCTTCGTAGTCGTCGTCTTGTATCGTCATTCATTTTCCAAAACGTCAACCATACGAGCAGCATATTCTTGCACGGTCGTTTTTCCGCGACTAACTTCAAAAGCTCGCAAGATTTATTAAAATTAACTATCGCACGCGTAAACTGTACCAGTCGATCCTCGAAAAAGGTTCACCCTACGATTGAAATCCTAACGGAATTACCATACGATCTCGTGCATTTACGTCGACGTAGGTACTACGTCAGTACCACATTCGTATCATAGAGAATGTAAGTAAAACGTCGAATAGCACAGAAGCTTGTTTACATTAGAGTGAACTCGGCGAATGCAAATTACGTTGCTGAAAATAAACTTCTTAAACTTGGTAGAGAATATCATTAAAGTCTGTCATTAATCCATACCACCAAAAAAACCATTAAACGTGGTAGTCGATATAAGCTCTATACGCACACATACCAAACTCATTATAAATAGAAAAAATTTTTTCAAATAGCTATGAACGTGTACGGAATAACGTGAAAATTCTCTTATCTCGCCGTCGCAAAATCTATATGCGATTCAATTGTTCAATGGTGAAAAAATCCGCTGATGGAGGAAAAAATGTGCTGCAAAACCTCGTTAGTCACGTTTATTTTTTCGTTATTTTTTTTATATCTGCTCGTAATTACACAGCGCAAACGGTATAGGTATCTGTAAGCTCGTCCAAAAATGGGTATTTTATTCGGCTGTATACGATACGCGAATACGAATATCTGTGGATGGGCGAATGCGGAATCGTTCAAATATGAACACTCCAGACTATATCAAGAACTATATTAATTAATACGGTCCCTCGAATATGGATAGAAAATTAAGATCTTAATGCGCTCGCAACCTTCGGTGGCCGTATAATAAAACGGCGCGCGTACCAAATTTCCATAATCCAAAAATGAAAACCGTTGAAAAAATAATTTCATTCTCGATAAGGATATTGGTATTTGCTCAATGATACCTAAACTGCGGCGATGGTGGTCTACGACGTGCCTCGTTTGTGTTTCGTAAAGAATTTGGTTTTGATATTGCTCGATTTTTTATTTTTTTGGCAAAAAATAGGTAAAATCGAAACAGTAAAAGAAACTTTTTTTTAGGTTGAGAATCTTAGTTTATTGTTCGTTATCACACACTCACTTGTAGGAAAATCTATAATGAAGCATAAGATGGTTACAACCATATGAACAGACCGAATTTGAAAAAAAAAAGTTTTTTCTATGACCCAATTTTAATATAACAGGTTCATAAGGATGTCCCATAATCACTGATAGTTCGTACAGGAATGAATCTTAATCACTCTCTGGAGCCAACATGATATCGGATTCTCAAAAAATCGTTTTATAACAGATTGAAAATTTTTGGTATTGACTCTCTGAAAATTAGAGAGAGGGGGCTAAAAGGGTCTAAAGAACCACATGTGACCTCTCAAGCGCAAATGGGCCACAAGTCGGAAAACAACTTTTCGACCCTGCTGTACCAAATCTGCGTACAACAGTGCCATAAATGTGTCGCTATATATGTCACAGAAATTGGGGTATAAATTTCCGCCTAGTATGTATCACTTCTGTCACTTTCTATTTCCAGTTTTATGTGCCATATGTAAAGGCACATTTTAGTTCTTAAATAAAGTTACATAAATGTGCCTTATAGGGAGGAAATTTATACCCAATTTTATGTGCCATACATTAGGGCACTTTTCAGTAGTTCAAAAAAGTGACATAAAAGTGCTTTATTGGGAGGAAATTTATACCCAATTTTATGTGCCATACATTAAGGTACTTTTCAATAATTCAAAAAAGTGCCATAAAAGTGCCTTATTGGGAGGAAATTTATACCCAATTTATGTGCCATACATTAAGGCACTTTTCTGTAACCCAAAAAAAAGTGAAAATGAATGTGCCTCACAAGGCGGAAATTTATAACCCAATTTTATGTGCCTCTTCCTAAGTGCTGCAAGGGTGCCTTATTTATGTTACATATATGTCACATTTGATCTAGGTCTATTTTTTTCTAATTAAGTAGCCTATGTAATTAATAATTACTTTATATATAATGACACATAATACACACATATATAACCTTACCTCTATGGCACTTGGAAACTGGTAGGGGTGGTTATTCAAACTCTGGATATCTGGATTTTACATTATGCTCATCTTGGTTTAGTGGAGCACGCCACCATGTCAGGTTGTAATTTAGATAGTAAAAGAAATACTTAAACATGAAATAAGTGAAATTTTTTTTCTTCAATTTTGATCAAATTGGGATTTTTTTTTGTTTTTGGTTGATTATAATAAAACAAAATTTTAGGGCACAATAAGCAATTTTTTATTTCTCTCCTTTGGGGGCTGGAGCCTCAAAATCTATAATTTAGGAGAAAAAGGGAAATAAAAGCCTATATAAACTTGAATTTTGCTACTTTTTTGAGTGATGGGTCAAAAAACATAAGCTATTTATTGATGTAGAATACCAAATTTGACAATTTTTTTTCTCTGGGGAATGTAGGGTTAGGTAGAGGTAAGGCTTAAAATTTTTAAAAATACTTTGGAATTTTTTCTAGGTGCCATTTATGTTACATATCAATGGCACATAAATATAATATAATAATGTAAGATTTACTTGAAGCATGAATCAGCTACCTGGATATACAATTTATGGCACTTGGTGACTGTGACCAAATCTGTGTGTGTAGGTATGTCACATAAAAGTGGGTATAAATTTCCGCTTTGTAACAGTCATTTCTGTCACATTTTTATACCCAATTTTATGTGCCATACATAATGACACTTGTCAATGGCACATGGTCATGATCATCTGAGTGCAAGTACCCAACTACCATTTTCACTTTTATGGCACTCGTGTATGTCACATAAAAGCCCATTCACTTCATGGGGTATAAATTTCCGCCTGTAAGCGTCATTTCTGTCACATTATTAGACCCAATTCATGTGCCATACAAAATGGCACTTGTCAATGACACATGTCATGATCATGTGATGGCAGTACTACGGTTCATCGTTTTTTCTGCACTTTTAGCTGACATATGGATGGGCATAAAGGTGTCTTTTTCATGAAAAACATAAATGTCCCCTCATCAATAAGGGTATGTTATGTTTAATGACGCACCGATGCATCACAAAACCCTGTACCTTTATGTCACATAAAATACCCTTATTGAGGGGACATTTATGTTTCATGAAAAAGGCACCATTTATGGCCCATCCACATGTCAGCTAAAAGTGCCAGAAAAAACGATGAACCGTAGTTACTGCCATCACATGATCATGACCATATGTCATTGACAAGTGCCATTTTGTATGGCGGATTAAAATGGGGTACAAAAAAATGTGACAGAAATGACACTTATAAGGCGGAAATTTATACCCACTTTTATGGACATATCATACACAGATTTGGTACAGCAGGGTGCTATGGTTCATCGTTTTTTCTGCACTTTTTGCTGACATATGGATGGGCCATAAATGGTGCCTTTTTCATGAAACATAAAATGTCCCATAAATAAGGGTATGTTATGTGATCATAAAGGTACAAGTTTTTTTGATGAATCGGTGCGTCATAAAACCATGTGCCATAAATGATCACTTTTCAAGGCACATGAATGTCTCACCAAGAAGTGCCATGTCATGTGACATAAAAGTACAGGTTTTATGTAGTGCCATAATTTATAGTGACATTAATGCACAATAAATATGCGAGGGTACGGTCCCTATACTAAAGTTGCTTTCATAGTTATATTTCAATGGACACAAAATTCAGCATAATTATGTCACATGTATGTTACATAATATGTCCACTAAATGTTAATATATCAACGCATCATTTTTTAAGCACTATGTAATGTGCAAATCACAGGTCCATAAAACTACCCAATAATGTGACGGGAAAAAAGCACTGAATTATGGCACATGTCCTAATCATAAACGTGCAAGTGGTATAGTTCATCGTTTTTTGTTCACTTTTAGGTGACATCATGATGTGCCATAAATTACGGTATATTTTTTATGAAAACATTTATGTTTCAGAATAAAGGCATGTTATGTGACATAAAGGTACAGGTTTTTAATGCGTGCACCTTTATTGCACAACTTTTCAGGCACGTTATGTCACCTAGTGCCATAAAAAAGGGAAAATGTCTGGTACAGACGGGGAGGTTTTAGATGAAAAATGTGAATTTTGGTCAAGAAATCAAAAAATCGTTTTTTAGCGGATTCTGATGGTTTGACATGTGTACTACAATATCCCGAAGTCACAGATTTAGAACTCGGCCCGTAAGTGGTAAAATTTTTTTTGAAAAAAAAAAAAAAAAAAAATTCACTATTTTTGGAACTTTTTTAGCTCATAAAATATTTTAATTACGTATTTTTGAGGAAAATTTTGTCGATTCCAATTTAAAATTTCATTTCTAAAATGAAATTATAGTTTTATTATGCGAAGAAAAAAATGAAAAAAAGAAAAAAAACAGCGAATTTTGTTCTTTCAAAGCTTGTTTTTCTCGAAATGAAAACAACCACAAACTTTTTTGGTACTCAAAACTTCAAATGCCTATAAAAACAAGAATTTAGAGATTGGGGGCGTTTTGGTCTCATTGTGATGGGCTGATGGTCTCTAGTTATCGAAATCGCGAAAAAATCGATTTTCAAAAATCCGACTTGTGGTAGGTACCTTTTGCGCTTGAGAGGTCACACATGAGTTTGACTCGAAAGTTGACTCGAAAGTTTTTTTTTTAAAAATTCACACGGATGAATTTTTAATTTTGCCCAAAACGTGATTATTGGAACCTGTTTAACCACATTTTTGAAATCATTTCCAATACGAGGTGTATTACGGATAGGAGCGACCGTTTTGACACTTTCTTTTCCAGGATATCTAAGGGATTTTTTTTTGAAAAATCACTACGTTTTGACCAACTTTTTACCAATTTTCAGAAACCTCAAAATTCACCCCCCCCCCCCCTCCGGCCATCAAAAAACACGATTTTTGTTTGAACACAAGATTCAAATTTATTGCCCCCTGGAAAAAATTTCAAATTGAAAGAAAATCTGTAAAAAAAATAACGCATTATAAAAACCTATGAAAAAAAAGACCCACTATAAAAAATGGAGAATAAGTAATAATTTTGAAAAAAAGAATGCAATATGCTTATGATATAAAAAAAATATTTTTTCACTTTTTCACTGCTTTCACAACCAAATTTTTTAAATCGCCTATTCTTCACTACTGATCACTTTTTTATGCTTGTTAGATCTATGTTTGAAAAGTTGAAGGTGGGTGAGACTGAAGATGTACTTGAATCTCAAAACTTCGAGGTAAAAAAATGTCACCTCTCCAACACTTTCAAATTACAATCTTCACACTGAACCTTAAAATCGGAGTGTGTTTAAAAATTTTAAAAAATTCTGGTTTTAGATGTCTTCACCAAAAAATACAACTGGCACTCTTTTTCACACTTTGACTTATTTTCAGACGTCCGTCCTTAAAAGCATCATTTTTATGTTTTTTTTTTCAATAAGGTGCACATTCAGTAATAGGAAAATTTTTTTAAAAAGTTTTTCTAAAATTATACT
>JAVBJF010000774.1:0-52062 GCA_033439095.1 Pseudococcus viburni | reverse complement strand
ATTGCGTGAATCAAAATGCGGTTGACAGTATGGCCATAAAAATTATTTAACAAAAATTATTCCAGGTGACCAGAAATAATTTTTTGAGTTGTTTGAATGAGCAATTTGAATTTGGTAAGAGTAAAAAAATTTTCTAATTCGCGTTCAGCAACTTTTCGACCTCCTCGTTGAAAGCCAAAAGTGGTATCTAAGGTTATTGGGGCGTAGAAACTGAAATCATCCCGAAAATAAAAACTCCGGAGAAATGTATTCCTGAATCTATTTTCCCGAATGAAATTTTTCCGATTTTTTTCTTTCCCGAGGGAGAGAGGAGAATTGAATTAAATTTTTTACCACAACAAACGAAGAAAGAAAAAAACCGTAAATTTTATTTAAATAGTTGTTCGGCGGGGGGGGGGGGGTTCAAAGCTTTTGATTACGTATATTTCTGTGGTTATTTTGATCCCAGCTTAAAATTTGATCTTCGGGGTTTGGGAGGTGGGCCTAAAATTGAAAATTTCTTGACAGTATCGACTATCGAGTGAGGTATTTTTTACCTAAATAGGTGTTTTCATCTTCCACCCATTTTTTGAATTATTTCGATCAGATGCAAAATTGACCCCGAGAAGGCAGGGTGGGGCAAAAATTGAAATTTTTAAATTTTATTGAGTGAGATATCGAAATTCTTTTGAGCTTTAGCTCATAATATAAATTTGTGAAAATACTCCGAAATAAAAAGTAATTTTCAATTTCTTTTTATTCGTGAAAATAGATTCCGAAAATAACTTCTTCGGGAATCCGGTTTGAACGCTATCCAAAAATTGGAAAAAATCACGTTTTTTTTTCGAAAATGACTTCACTATTAGGTCCTTTTAATTATTTTTGAACCTAAAATTGAAATAAAAATAATTATGAATATAAATATCAAATTGGTTAAAAAAATTAAATTATTGAATTTATCATTTTGGAATTTATTTTTAATCTAGCTCTGCCTCTGGGCTGGAGATTCTTATTTTTTTGGGAGGTCTCCCACTAAAAGTAACCCATTTTTCCAATTTTCGTTAAAATTCAGAATCTATTTTTATTTCTCCTCCTAACTGCGGAGCCAAAAAAGAAAACATGTACCTTTCATTTTTACAAAATACGTCGATTTAGTAAATCTTTTTTTCGTGAAATTTTATCGTTGTAATTTTATGGCTAGCGCAAATGAAATATTGTATCTGTCGATCAGAATCATTTGGTCCTGAAACGAACGATAATGGTTGGAGGAGGCGGACTCGTATGTGTTCTGGGAGGCCAGATGATCGGTTATTCGGGCTCTGGACCATTGGCAGCCATAATTTCATCATTTTTGGCATCCCTCTGCTGGAAATGGCAAGGCTGGTCGGGTACTCGCGTGAGTAAAATGCCACATTGAACCGAATCAGTATATTTCTGATTTTTCCCGCATATCTGATGGCAATTTATTTTCTCAGAATCCAGTTGGAGATATTTTTGGCAACACGTGGCTCATTCTTCAACCCTTGTTCTTTGGATTAATTGGAACCGAGGTGAAATTCTCCAATATTGATGTTGGTTTACTTTGACAAGGAGTCGTAGTTATAGGATGTGGTTTGATTGTAAGTTTCACTCAATTTTTGTCCCCTTCCTACTTCCCCGGTTTTAAAAATGAATTTTAATCAACTTATTACGTACATTCTTTAGGTTCGTTCAATTTCATGCAGCGTTATGTTACTCGGCGCTAAATTGAATCTAAAAGAAATAATTTTTGTGTCTTTGGCTTGGTTACCAAAAGCAACAGTCCAGGTGAGACTACTGTTGAGTAAATATTACATGGTTTCGAGAACGGGAGGGGTAAGCTGTAAAATCTATTTTTTGAGAAAACGTATCACTTGGTTCTTTTTTTGAAATTTAACAACTTTTCAGATTGGCAATTGTGGTCTTTTTTTTAGGCTTTTGACCTTTTGGTCATTTTTTTCACGATGAAACTGAATTTAAAATTTAAAAAGAAATCAATATTTATAGATTTTTTTGGGACTGAGGAATTTTTCAAGCCACTTGAGAAGATAATACGACCCTCAGATTAACATTTCATAGGTAGTAAAATTTCCTACGAGAATCGGCTGTAAAAAATTGAAAATTTCTTGTACAAATTTTTTTGAGGGATTTGGCAGAAAGATTTCACTTTCAATCCATTTTTTTCTATTTTTCAATCAATTTTGTAAAAGAATATGAGAAAAAGCAAAAATTATTTTTTACAGCTTACCCTAACTCACCCTGTTTTAAAAATCACCTCAAATATTTCGGCGAGAAGTCCCAGTGACGGTTTTTGCTTTGGGAAGTCTTGTGTACAACTTTTCGTATATTCGCAGGCTGCTCTCGGACCTTTGGCTTTAGACATGGCCAGAAAAAATAATCTATCTGAAGTCATTCCTTATGCTGAAAATATACTCACCATCGCCATTCTATCTATCATTATAACAGCTCCACTCGGTGCTGTTGGTATTTCCATCGGTGGTCCAGCACTTCTCACTGTCGGTAACGAGCAATCGAATAGAAAGCATACAAACGATGCGGACGTCCATGTGACCAAAGATGAAGAGGGGGTGTAAATTACCATTATTTGAAGTAGAATGGAGTTTTCAATGAACCTGTAATCGTGTGTACTTAATAATGAATATCTGTGATATCTGATTTTTTATGTGATATCATAATTTTATACGTTTCTTGAAATTATTATACATATCTTTTTTGTGAAGGGATATTCTCGTTTCGGTGCGAAAATTCAATTTTGAGAAAATTTTTGAAAATGGTAGATGAGTAGTAAGGTAAATTGAAGGAAAACTATTCCCACGATTTTGACCAAGTTCACGAACGAGGTTCATTTTTGAAACGGCGATCCATCGTAAAAAATTTGGTTCCTTAGCTTGAAGAGGGCGGATCTAAGAGTCCTCGAAATAGGGTCATTATCGAAAAAATCACATTTTTTTCTTGAATTAGCTTCAATTGAAATAGTCCAGAAAAAAGGAAATGAAGCTAAAATGGTTGAATAATTCGAATTTCCAGTTTTCTATGTACATCCATAGCTCGATTCTCTACCACTCTTAAAATGGAAATTGCTCGTTGAAAAAAATCGAGATTTCTGAGTTTTTGAAAAATGAATTGGCCTCCTCTTAAGAACTAAAACTTGATCTAAGTACTTGATATTCAAACGTTGATAAACATTAGTTTCTATAATGTTGATAACATTATTTCGACAAAAAATTGAAAATTTTGCATTTTAGAGTTTCCTGGTCAATTCTTCAAATATTATCATTTTTCAAGATTTTCAAAATTTTACACACCGCGTTCATTATCCAAATTTTGTAATTTTTCATTTCTTCAAGTTTTCAAAATTTTTCGGTTCATTTAGGTGGGTGTCTTTTTAAATTCGGCAGATTTTCAAATTTCGTTATTTTTTTAAAATTCATCAGAATGTTCAAAATTTACATGTAAATTATTCATTTTCAATCAATTCATTTTTAGCTTCGGAATTCTTCAAATTGTCTCAACAATTTAAATTTCTGCCCATTTTTAAATGTTGTAATTTTTCATAGTTTGTGAATTTTTCTGTTTTTTTAAATCGTTATTTTTTCAAAAATTGTATCTGGTTTTAAATTTTTTTCAATTCTTTAACTTGTGCTACTTTTTCAACATTTTTCAACCCTTCAAATACTTGTCCAATTTTCTGAAATTTAATAAATTATTTCCTATGAATTACTAATTTAAAAAGTAAATATTCCTATTAAAAAACAAAAACAAACAATACTTAGAAATATTTTTTCACCTCGATTTTCCGACTAGAACTCATTTTCGCCGAATTTGCCGAATGAAAAACATCTGGGGTATAACCCCCTCCCCCCATACTCCTGCAACCGTTACTGTGAGAGGTCGATATTTGGTAGGCACTGAATTCACATCAATTTTGGCGAAAAAGTACTTTTTTATTTGAATTTTTTTAAACTTGAAAACGAAATATTGGACCAAGCAGACTGAAATTTCAAAATGATTTTACTTTTGATCTTATTTTTGAATTCAAACCTTCACCTAAGTATATGAAAAAATGGAAAAATTCCCAACAAAGAAGGACTTGAAAAAAAAAATCGACAGACCGTTGGTATTCCTTCCAATGTATAGATTATAAATTCGTAGTATGTTGAGATTCTTCGATAAATCCGTGCACATTGTTCCATGATAAGATTCGCATTGAATTTTTTGGTTATTTTGAGAATTAGTATCTTATCGCGATTTTTTTTTTGTCGCAATAATAAAATGTTTTGTATGCGGATAGATTGGTATTCTTAGTTTTATTATACGTAAATGTAAAAAAAAAACCTGAAGTGTTACAGTAATGTGACAATCATAACGTCAGCAGTATTTAAGTTTATACCCTACAGGTACTGTATGGTCGAAGTTTATGGCACGTGAATGTAACGTGCGTAATAGACACATTTCAAAGTTGGTTGATAAGAACACACTCGACCCTCCTACGTAATTTCTCGTCTCCACGAACATAAAAAATTAACAATTTAAACTTTTTTTGTAATTTATTCAAAATTTTGAATAAAAGTAATTGAAAAAAAATGAAAAAAATTTTGTAGGTATTTTTTCCATCCGTAGAGGTGCTTATTTTTTTTTAAAGGTGAGAAATAAATCAAAACTCAGGTAGGTATAGGCGCCTCGAACTTTTAGGAGGTTATCAAATAGCAATAATCCTTCTCGTTTTATTGTAGTCGGATTGAGATAACATACCGTGAGAGGGGGAAACACCATCGACCATGAGAACTAGATAAATATAATATACTTTCAGTGTGCACTAAATTTCTTACCGACTCGGTAACATCGAAGTTGGTGCGATAATCTCTGCTTATGAAATTTGATAATTGGTTATTTGCGTGCGTATTCACTTAGCACTTTAGTAAATTAGTTGTTGGCTGATTGAAAATCGGGTATAAAATCGAACGTGTCTTGGAATTTTCCTCTCAAGTTTTGTATACCTGTTCGAATTTTAACGTTTTTTCGGTGGTTTTGAATTCCTTAGATAGGTATCTATATCTTTCCGATGTGTGCTTTTATAGATGTGAACGCCTGAGTTGAATTCGACAAAAATTTGGAAAATGAAACCCGGACCCATTGGTGTTGAAGATGAAAAACCATCAAAATAGTAAATATTTGAGCAGATACTAATTTAATTTGACCGAGGAAATTGGAAAATGTGTGTTTCGAGTCAGCCCTGCCTTATTTTTCAAATGATTTTTTTTTACCATACCTACCTATTCGGAATGTTTGTTCCATAATTTTTTTCGTTTCTTAAAATGAAGAATTTTTATCGTACTGGGATCAAATTGGTTTTATTAGGTTCGAGTTCGATAAATATTGTTTGCATTTTTTTTCTAATATACATTTTAAGATACCTACTTTTCTAGTCATGTTGGGTGAGAGATGATAATGAATTTATCTTCATTCTGGAATTAGACCCAAATAATGAGCTTTCTTCAATTTTTAAGATGTGGAATGGGTACTCTCTCATTTTGAATCAGTAAAAAGTCATTTTTTGGGGGAATAATTACACGAAAATTTTTTTTAACCAAAAATGACCATTTTATGAGCGAAAAACGTTGTGGAAAAATGAGTTTTTGCATTTTCCAAGATGTTCCACCACCCATAGCACTCAGATATTATTCAAGAGAGGGACTCAGAATTCGGAAAAAATAGGAGGGGGGGTGAAATTTCAATTAAAAAATTCAGTAACTTGTTATTTCAGTGGCGCTGGCGTAGTCAGGGTATTTTCAGTAGGTTGATAATTTATAAACGGATTTGAGCCAAGTAAAATTGAAAAATTACGGAAATTCAGTTATTTTTCACTGATTTTTCAGTCAAAATTATTGATTTTTTCTGACAAACGGAGAATTGATTGAGAAATCAGTGATTTTTGACTGAAAGATCAGTGAAAAATTGTGCCATTCTATAGGAAAGGTCCCACTTTGGATTTTTTTTGTTTTCGAGAAAATCGCATTTTTAGGTTGATAGGGTCAAAGTTGGACCTTTGAGTTTTTGATGGATTTGGTATCTAGAGGGTCTATTCTAGCACCTAGAACAACCCCGACTAGCGCATTTAGCGGGAAGTCCGAGAAATGCTCAATTAAAGTTGATGAAAATTTGCAATTTTTTCGAATTTCAATTAATTTTTTATGACTTGCCTACAGAAAAGTGTAATTTCTAGACGAATTAAGCGTTCTACGAAAAAAATGATATCGACCAAAGTTGTAGAGGATTAAATTTCCTTTCTGCTTTGAGTGGTAAACATTTTTCTAGGAGTCGATCTTTTCGTGGTATTATCAAGCAAAGTTAAAAATAGGACGCAATGAATTTCAATTCTACCACGAAAAGATCGACTCCTAGAAAAATTTTGACCGCTATATGCAGAAAGGAAATTCAATTCTCTACAACTTTGGTCTATATCATTTTTTTCGTAGAACGCTTAATTCGTCTAGAAATTACACTTTTCTGTAGGTAAGTCATGAAAAAATTAATGTATTTATGTAATTTAACGCAATGGAAGTGACGAAAAAACGTCGGAGCGTAAAAAAACGTCCCACATTGACGCGCACAGTATAACCCAGTAATAGAGTATAAAATTCCCTGCAAAATGAGTGGTCAATGGGGTTCTGAGATGCAAATCTCTCAAAGTTATAACAAAATTTAGTTGCTTTTTTCTTAAAACTATGATTTCAGTACCTGTGAACTTCAAATCGCTCTAGAAGTGATAAAAATCAACATTACGGGTTCGTTGACCTCTCATTCGAAAGAGAATTTTCTCCTCTACAAAATGGTGGTCTTGACTAATTTTGGCCAACAATGTCAAAGTGGGCCCTTTTCCTATTGAATGATACAATTATCAATTTTTAAAATAGAAGAATACGAAATTTTTTTGAAAAATAATGTTTCAAGAGCAAAAAAATCACGTTTTTTCACATTTTTGTAATAAAAATTTCTTGTCCGAGCTGGGGGGGGGGCTGAAGCCCCCTGAGCTCCCCTCTCTTGGGAGCGCTTATGCCACCACACTCAAAAAAATAAAAAATAAATTTTATTAAACGTAATAATAAAAAGGCACCATTCACAAAACTAGTAAAATTTATTCAAAAAATAATAATATTTATTGCAAAATAATAATATTTATCGCAAAATTGACAAACTTTATTTTCTATGCAATAAACTTTACCAAATTTCGTGATAAATTTTATTATTTTTTTTGATAAAAATTGCTAATTTTGCGAATGGTGCCCCGTTATTATTATTTTTGGATAAACTTTATTTTTTTTTGATAAAATTTATTATTTTTGGATAAAATTAATTTTTTTTGGATAAAATTAATTTTTTTTTGAATAAAATTTATTTTTTTTGAATAAAATTTATAATTTTTTGCAACACTTTCTATTCATTTTTCATTCTCCATTTTTCTCAGTGCACCTGAAAAATTTTGAAAATATATCACGTTGTACATAGAGACTAGTTACATGAAATATATATTTTTATAGAATTTCCTCTTTGAAACATCACATAGAAAACTCGATTTGAAGTTTCTAAATACGAGTTTGGGCTAGAAAAAATTATCGAAAATTTTGTTCAAACAACCCACTTAAACCCCTCAGTATAGTGTACTACCCACGCAAGTTTGAAAAAATTTGGTTGAAAATTCGCGGAAATAATAATTCTCATTGGAAAGGCTGAAAAAAGCAACGTGTTGCCTCATAACAAATTTAAGGAGGGGGTAAGGGGCCAAAACTTTTACCATGGGGTTTCAGGCCATAAGAACCAAATTCCATCGGTTAGTTTCGAATTTCAGCTCTGGGACTGATTCGCCTATCTTATCTGCCGGTACCCTTTGAAATTTTCGGTTCGAAAAAAATCCAAAAATACCGAAAATTGTGCGGATTTTAATTCCTGTGATTTATTAAACACCTCGGTCTGGAGAAATTTTTTAGCTACCTTTCTTGACCTTATTTGTTAGGCCTATAGGCACCCAAGTTATAAAATTTTCGCAATGAAATTTTTTGTATTCTTGAATATTTGAATGCATAAAATTTTAAGCTAAAGTTTACCTACATAATTAGAATAAAATTCTTCCTATATTTTTGAATTGGAATGAGGTATACAAATTTATGGTTTTATGACTTCTCAAGTTCTCAAGCTCATTTCAAAAGCTGAAAACCTCATTTGAATGATTGATAGATATTTTTTGTCGATTTTCTCCCAATTTTCTTTGAAATTTTCCATTTGTGAGATGTGAGACCAGGAAGGGTGGTTGATTCATTGTTTTTTAATTTTGAAAAAATCATATATTTCGCCTTCATCAAACTCCTCTTTCAAACATTTCATATTCCTAGGATCCCGAATAATTTCATTTGAACTTCCAGTCTCATCAAAAGATTATTCCAAAAGCCATGCGCCGAAGGTTCCAAAACCATCGACTACCTGACTCCGCTAATCATCGGTTTAGTCGTATGGGCTCTGCTGTACGTTTTATTAAGCAAAGAAGTCGAACCACCAAGAGGGCAACTCTTCGTTTTGATATCATTAGCAGTCCTAAGTTATTTTTGCGGATGGCTCATCTCATTTCTGCACTTGCCACCTTTGCTGGGAATGTTACTGTGTGGGATAGCCATGAGGAATGCTGGGTTTTTTCACATGACTGGAATTTATAGCGAGATCGTTATAACCATAAGGTAGAAATTTTACCATCACTTTACGATTGTTGCGGATCTTACAAATTGGCGTTCTATTAATTTATGTTTTTGTAGAGAAGTAGCTCTAACGGCAATTCTAATATTGGCTGGATTGGGTCTCGATGCATCTGCACTCAAAAGACTCAGCATGGTTGTGACTCGTTTGGCGTTTATTCCTTGTTTCGTTGAAGCAATCGGAGCAGCCATTGGCGCATATTTTGTGATAGGCATGCCGTGGATTTGGGGATTATTACTGGGGTATGTGGAACTATGTCCTCTGGAATTTCCCCAGCCTTAGTTTGAAATTTATGTACCTACAAAAAAGGCGACGTAATATTTTACAGTTTCGAATTGAGTGCTGTCAGTCCTGCCATTGTTATCCCTGCGTTGCAAATTCTCAAAGAGAAAGGATTCGGTGAAAGTAAAGGGATATCGACGTTGATTATAGCTGCATCTAGTGTCGATGACATTGTTTGCATTTCCATGTTTGGGGTACTTTCGGGATTAATATTTTCAGAAGGTACGGTTTCTTCACCGACGATTAAATTTACACGGAATATGCATCAGGTACAAAAATAAAAAATATTTCGAACGACTGAATTTTTCCTGTTTGATTCATGCGAGTCTTCAATTACCACGCTATTCGAAACTCTCGAAAAAATTTTCAACTCTAGTATCTTTTTCTCAAGATACACGCAAAAAAATAATAATATAAAATGTTGAAAAAATTAGTAAATTTTATTTTAAAAAATAATAATTGGGCACCATTCAAAAATTTGACAAAAAATCTAAAAATAATAATATTTATCAAGATATTTAGTAAAATTCATCATTCAGTAATAAATTTTGCCGAATGTACAGAGTGTTTCATAGCTAACGAACCTCCTTCCAATCAGTGGGTAGGTAACTCATCCTGAGTCAAAGTATGTATGTTTGCCTAACCTCTGAACTGCAGGGGCTGAGTGAGAAAAAATCTCAAGAATTGAAAAATGATTCGAGAAAAAAATTTAGGGCTGAAAAATATATTAAGAAAAGAGTTACAGAGTTGAAAATATGTATTTTGAAAAAATATGCCAGAGTTGGAAAAATTTTATACGCGAGAAAAAAATTTGTCGAAAAATTTCCACTTTTCAAAGCTGGGAAAAATTTTCAATGGAGTTGGAAAAGTTTTCTAGTGGTAAAATATTTTGAATCGAAAATTACATACACTCAAAAATATATATTATTAATAAATTTTATTTAAAAAAATAATAACGGGGCACCATTCAAAGAGTTGGCAAAATTTAACCTAAAAATAATAATATTTATCAAGATATTTGGTAAAATTTATCATTCAATAATAAATTTTACCAAATACTTGTTTATGCGGTTCCAGTTAGATATCAGTACGTGGCTCTCTGAGCATAGCACCTGATAATTTTTTCCGCAGAATTTTTTTCATTTTTAATTTTTTTACTGTAACGATTTTTTTCTCAGTATATTTTTCAAGTGTTATGAATTTTTTTTGACTATGAAATTTCTTCCTGAACATTTTTTCTCAGGTAAAGTTTTTCTCAAAAGTTGGATTTTTTTTCAACTGTGGTATTTTTTCTCACGATTTTTCTCAACTTTGAAATTTCTTCAGCAAAAGTTTTTCTAATTTTTTTTCAACATTGAAATTTTTTCTCAAAATATTTTTCTATGCTATTGTAAAATTTAATTTAATTTTTTTTCGAATTTCAACTTTAATTCCGATAAAGAATTTTCTCTACTCTAAAATTTCTTCTCAAAATGTTTTTCATTTTTGATATTTTGTTATTAGTTCTAAAATTTTATCTCAGATTATTTTCCTACTCGAAAATTTTTGGAATGAAAAAATTTTGAAAAAATTTGGGTTGGAAAAATGTTTGAGAAACTCAATATGAAAAACGTCAGGAGAATTTCATATTTTTAAAAATTTAAAGACCAGAGATGATTTTTAGGGTTGATAGTTGAGAAAAATATTGGTAAATGGAAAAATCTTAAAAGTTGAAAAAAATTGGGAAAGAAATTTTAGAGTTAAAAAAAAAACATTACGTTGAACAAATTAGAATTTTTAGAAGAAATCTTGCGAGCTGAAAAAAAAATCGAGTAAAAATTTCAGTGTTGAAAAATATATTGAAAAAAGGTGCTAGGGTTGAAGTATTTTGAAAAAAAATACCAGAGATGAAAAAATTTTAGGGTTGTAAAAAAATTCTGAGGAAAAAATTTCAGGATTGGAAAAACATGTTTAGAGTTAAAAAATATTTTGGAAAAAAAAATTAGGAGTCGAAAAATATCTTAAGAAAAAGATACTAGAGTTGAAAAAATTCGAAGGAAAGAGAAAAAAATTAGAAAATAATTATAGACTTGGAAAAAAATTTAGGTTACATGGTCTGATAGTCGTTCGTACCATTTTTTAATTTTGTACCTGATGTAGGTATATTCCTTGTAAATTTAGTCGTCGGTATGTTCTTTTATGTGATAGATATGTAATTGTATAATTTACTCATTTGATTCAAAAATCCATCACTTTTTCTAATTTGTGTTCGTATCGCAGGAGATCTCTTCTCGGATATTGTCCATGGTCCAATTGAGGTCCTAATTGGTATTGTTGTTGGTTTGGGATGGGGTTTCATATCAGCTTGTATTCCTCATCGTAACGAAGTGAGTAGGATTTTTGGAAAAATTTCATTTTCTAAAATTGGAAAACAAAGCAGGTACTGACGAAGTACCAATGCCTCCAAATTCGCCGAAATTTGGTGTGTCAGAGCTTTCCTTCCCCTCCAAAAAATGTTTCTTTTCTTTAAAGAGTCATCTGATGGGGACTAAAATCGACATGTAAGATGTACTCGAAATGATCACCAATTCATATACCATCTAAAATGAATGTAACTGGTTTCTTCCCCAGAGAAACCGAGATGTCTCTAAAAATTATTTATCGTTAAATTCGTAATCAGAGCGTCGAGTACCTAGTACCTAGGACCTACCTACCTAGACTCTTTTTACTGATCGAAAATTTCTGCAAATGAATTTTAATCCTACAAAAACCGGTTTCTTTTTCAAAAACTCATCTTATTAATTTTTCTGAAAATTTGTTCACAAAACAAATGTAGGTATTTAAGGCGCTGGCTGTTATGAAAATAACCCTGAAAATTTCAAGAAATGATTTTAAGACAACAGAAACGTTTTTTTTGTCCAAAAATATTTTTCTTAAAATTAATTTTTATAGCGTAGATTTCAGTTGCTGGATGAGAGAATACAGCAAAAATTTTCCAAAAATGATTTTTCTTACTTATTTTAATACGAATTTTGATCCGTCAATCAAGTTGGTGAACCTCCTCCTGCCAAATATCCAATAGGTATTCGGAGATACTCTGTAGGCAATTTTTGCGTCTTTTATGCCTATGGGCTACCTAGATTCAGGTTTCAGGCGAGAGTTGTCTAATTTTTTGGTTTCTGCTTCTTTTCATGCTGTGAAAATTTTCTCACGACTGTATCTAGACGTATTTTCCTTAATTTAGAATCACGTAATTTTCAAACGTTCATTGATGATTGGCGGAGGCGGGCTGGTATTTGTCCTGGGAGGTCAAATGATCGGTTATGCTGGTGCTGGACCATTGGCAGCCATAATATCATCATTTCTTGCATCTTTATGCTGGAAATGGCAAGGATGGTCGAACTCCCACGTACGTAAAAGTAAAAATCATACCCGGAACTAAATCCTAGGCAATTATTTTTTGAAATTGCTCCTTTTAACTTCTTAGAACCCCGTCGAGGATGTATTCAGTAATATTTGGACGGTTTTCGAACCACTTCTACTCGGATTGATCGGAGCTGAGATCAATTTTGCTGACATAGGTTTGAATTCCCTTTGGCAAGCATTGGCTGTTCTAGGAGTTTGTTCAATCGTAAGTGTTATTTACATTCGAATTCAAAATGATCACAAGCCTTGCACAAAATTCATCTGGATCATTTTCTAGAGTCGAATTATCGCCTGCAGTGTTGTCGTACTGGGGGCCAGTTTGAATTTCAAGGAGATTTTATTCGTGAACTTGGCTTGGTTGCCGAAAGCAACGGTTCAGGTAATATTTTCAAAACAGAGTATTCTCAGATCATATCTCCGTCCATTTTTTTATACTTTGGTCCCTTTGCAGGCTGCTCTCGGTCCAGTCGCTTTAGATTTAGCTAAAAAGATCAACGATGAGGAATCCATTCGATGGGCTCAGGAAATCCTTACCATTGTCGTATTGTCTATTTTGATAACAGCTCCGATTGGATCGATTGGTATGACTGTAGGTGGTCCGAGGCTTCTTACCGAAGAACCTCGACCGGATAAGAATTCAAATAATCAAACTTCGGATGTGGTTGTGATTAGAAATGATGATGAGTCGTATTCACATCAATTGTAAATCAGTCATGATCTGATATACTGTAATATTTTTGTTCTAAGTTAATTCACCATTCGTCACATTTTTTCTACTTATTTCTACTTAATTAGCGATTTAGATTTTCGAAGTATTATGATGTTCAACTTAGTACTAGGTATATTTACATTTATTTACATAATTTGCGTTTTTTTACTCGTTACTTTTGCCAAGATACGAACAAGATGTCAACATAGATGTACATATTATTCATTGTTTTTTGGTCGCTCTGTAAATTTTTTTTCTTGTATTTCTGAAATTAGAACGATCGGAAGACTATTCTGCAATGATTTTTTTTTCGTATTTTGTTTCATGCATAATCGCCATCAGAAATTATGCAAGGAAGGGGCTCAGATTTCGAGAAAAATGAGGGGAGGGGGTGGGTCAAAATTCAATGAAAAAATGAAGTAATTTGTTATTTCAGTGGGGCTGGTATAGTTAAGAAGGATATTTTCAGTAGGCAGATAATACATACCTACAAAATTGAGCGAACGAAATTTTCTGATTTTTAAAGTCAAAATTACTATTTTTTTCTGATAAATGGGGCATTGATTGAGAAATTAGTAATTTTTGACCGAAAAATCAGTGAAAAATCATTCATTTTCAATGAAAATTATTTCACTAATCGAAAAAGACAAAATTTCTGCAAGAGAGGTAGGTATTAGGGTGGGCCGAAAAACCAAAAATTTTGATTTTTGAAAAGTTACCCCCCACAAAAGTTGTTGGCTGGATAGACTAGAGAAATAAAATAAAAAATTTCAAAATCGATTCATATCTTCCGATCGCGCAAGAGCCTTCAATTCTTGGAAAATTGTCAAAAATTTAACATATTTAAATTTACAAAAATTTTTAAAAATTAAAAAAAAATCAAAATCCATTACAATTAATTTTAGAGCTACTTTAGGGCATATTTAAAGCAAAAAGCGCAACTTTTTTGAAAAAATCCATGTTATATAGTTTTTTTTTTTAAATTTCTCATATTTCTTCACCTCTGAAAAAATTTTAAAAAATTATAAAACACTGATTTTTTCAGAAAAAATGTGATTTTTGGTCTAGATAGTCACTACTGAAGCTCTAAAATTAATTTTTGACAATTTCAAATTTTTTCGAAATTTTTGAAATTTTGAACTTTTGGCAATTTTTGAAGCATTGAAGGCTCTTGCGCGATCGAAAGATATGAATCGATTTTGAAATTTTTTATTTTATTTTTCCAGTCTTACCAGCCAACAACTTTTGTGGGGGTAACTTTTCAAAAATCAAAATTTTTGGTTTTTCGGCCCACCCTAGTAGGTATGTTTATTCAAGAAATACAGTCCAGTCATTTTAGGATTCCCCCTCCCCCACCCCAAAAAAATAAATTAATCCTGATTTTTTTTCGCATTTTACGTTCGTAATGGTCCACTACACAGCATATTAAAATGGAGACCCCCATAACTCTCCGCTTCTTCCAGGGAGGGGTAAATGCTTGAAACCGGTTTTTCGTGAATATTTCCTCAAATAAGCCTCAAAATTGAAAAATAGTTATGAACAATCTTGTTCTACGTGTAATTTCTTATCTGAAGGGGTTTTTTGTTTTTCAAAAACACTCACTTCCTTGACCAAAAATTATGGGTAAAAAACACCTATTTTTCAACAATTTACAGCATTTTTTGAAAAATTCGAAATTTTTGTGAATATTTCCTCAAATAAGCCTCAAAATGGAAAAATGGTTGTGAACAATCATGTTCTACGTGTAATTTCCTATCAGACATGTTCGTTTTTTTTTCGAATACACCCACTTCTTTGCCCAAAAATTTAGGGTGGAAAACGCCTATTTTTCTAATTTTTACGGTATTTTTGGAAATTATGGAATTACGAAGCTGTAAGTACCCAAAATTATACCAGTGGAGAGTAATATTTTCATACATGCTGGTAGGGTATTCCAAAAAAAGTCACCGCAAGAATTTCAACCCCTACCGTTAATTATAAGGGAGGTTATTGAATACTGCATTTAAAAAGTCGAGGTTATGGAAAGAAAAAGTACTTTAAACGCGATGTTATTACTCATTATTGGTGATATGAAACATTTCTTTACATCGTAAGGATTTAAAAACGATATTTTCAACTTCGTATTTCCATCATTTCCAAAAATACTGTAAATATTGGAAAAATTGGCGTTTTCACCCTTAATTTTTGGGTAAAAAAGTAGGTGTTTTCGAAAAAAAACGAACCTGTTTGATAGGAAATTACACGTAGAACATGATTGTTCATAACCATTTTTCCATTTTGAAGCTTATTTGAGGAGATAATCACAAAAATTTTGATTTTTTCAAAAAATTCTGTAAATTGTTGAAAAATAGGTGTTTTTACCTTTAATTTTTGGTCGAAGAAGTGAGTGTTTTTGAGAAAACAAAAAACCTTTTGATAGAAAATTACACGTAGAACAAGATTGTTCATAACTATTTTTTCATTTTGGGGCCTATTTGAGGAGATATTCTTGAAAAATCGGGTTTCAGCAGACATTTACCCCTCTCCTGGGTTGTAGCATAGCGGAGGGTTATGGGATGTCCATTTTATTATGTTGTGTAGTGGACCGTTACGAACGTAAAACGCAAAAAAATCAGAATTGAATTTTTTGGGGGTTTGGTACATTTTTTCTCTTATTTGTCTGGACTAATAGAAAATTTGAAAAATCTGCTAAAATAACAACATTTTTGTACGGTTTTTTGCGATAAATATTACACAGTAAAATTCTACATAAAAAAACGTATTCTTTAGTAATTTTTCCAGGGTGGGGTCTCTTCGCCTATATGGTGTTACAGCCGAAAAAACGTGAAGGAGTGCACAAAAATTGTTGAAAAAATTATAATAAATACACCTCTACGAGATGTAACTTTATGCCAAAAAACAAAAAATGTTCTGCACTTCCGTTGAAATTAAAAATTCTTGAAAATAATGCAATAAAGTGGCCATAACTCCGAAAGGGAAGGGCTAAGGGTCCAAAATTTTGTGAATTTTTTTCTAGTCAATATACACCACTTGAGGTGTTTAACTGTTTAAGGGCCGAAAAACGCCTTAGACCAAATTCACCCCTTATCCGGCCATACCCTTTTCAAAATTGATTTTTTTCGAAAGGCCCTGCTCCTCTCCCTCCCATGATGTCCGAAGGAAAAATTGTTCGTTTTTTGATGCTCTACAATTTTTGTTTCTACTTTTTTTTTCGTAAGTTCGTGATTTCGAAACTTATCGTCGAAAAGCCAAAATTTGAACTCTTCGCTCCCCAAAAGAGGAACAAATACTCACCGATTTTAGGGAAATTCGGGTATGTTGAAATTCATACCCTTCTAAGCTTATATACGAAACTTTCCCTTTCTGCTAATTTCATTTGGGTCAAAACCTAAATTGACTTTATTGTATTGTATGTGAGTATGTGACAATCCCAATGTCAGCAGTAATTAGGTTCATGGCGCTGTTATCGTGTGTAATAGACGCATTTCAAAGTTATGTAATTCGAAGTTCGGTCGATCGGAATTTCTTTGACGTTCCCTCGAAACTGTATCGTCTCCTCTCCCCACACGTATTCAAAAAAATCGAATACCTACTCGTATGTATTTTGTTTTTTTTCATTCACAAAGGTGCTGCTTTTTAAAAAAAAGAAGAAATATGTTGACTCGAAGATACTTTGAATATGAAGAGGGTTATTAAACTGCAATCATCTCCCCTCATGTTTTCTCATCGGATTGTAATACTGTGTCCTGAGAGGGGAACATCTCGCGGATTTTTTTTTTGACACACGATCGCTGAAGTGGCCGTAGATTGTGCTGTTCTCTCAATCGTTTTTTTATCTTCGACCCGGTAACATTAAGTGCGATAATCTCTGCTTATAATATCTAATAATCGGTTCTTTGCGTAAAAATCACTTAGCACTTTTATAAATTAGTTGTTGACTAATTTAAAAAACGTGTACCTACATCTTGTTTTTTTCTTCGCGCATAATTTTCTAGTATTCGAATCTCATTTTTGAAATGTGTGATTTTGTAGATGTAAAAGATGACAGGGTTGAATTCTCAAAAAATTTGGAAAATGGAAACCGGTCCGTTGCTGATGAGGATGATAAACCATCAAAATAGTAAATATTTGAGTAGATAGCCAGATACCTAATTAATATATTTAAAGTTTTGGATGAAGAAAATTCGGATTGGGAGATGCTAAACTCGCAGCATTTCAGTCTAATGATTCACTCGTTCACTCTTTCTGCTCATTCTTTTGTCTTCTCCCTCGCGAGTCTACGTTTTTTTCCAAGTCCATGATATAACCAGTTTAAAACTTTCTTAAAATTTTTCAAATTCTAATTTTTCTCTCAAAATTTTTTTTACAATTTTCTTAACACTTTCAAATTCAAATTTCTGTCAAAACTTTTTCGACTCCAAATTTTTTTCTCAAAATTTTTATCGACTCAAAACTTTTTGCAACAATATTTTTAAACTCGAATTTTTTTTAATTCCGATTTTTTTCAAAATTTTGTCATAGTTATCGGAATTTTAAATTTTTTATAGTTAGGTATTCTATCAGTCTCAATTTCGTATACCATTTATTGAAATAAGTAGAAAAATCAATAAGTATTTTATTAAACATATCGGTAATAATACCTACCTAAATATTATCATAACTATGGATTATTACCAATATTTTAAATAACATATTGATTTTTCTACTTCTTATTTCAATAAATAGTATACGAATTTGAGACTGATGAAAAGAATAACTATAAAAAATTCAAAATTCCGAAATCTTCGAAATTTTTTTGAAAAAATTTGATTTGATAAAAATTTTGAGTCGAAAAAAATTTTGACGGAAATTTGAATTTGAAAAAAAGTTGGAGTTTAAGAAAATTATATAGAAAAAATTTTGAGAGAAAAATTTGAAGTTGAAAAATTTTTGAGAAAGTTTTACACTGGTTAAAAATGTCGAAAATATTACGGACTTTGAAAAAAAAAACACGTTGCTACGTTGCTTATAGACTCGTTTGAGAAGACAGAAGAAAGAGTGAACGAGTGAGTTATTAGACTAAAAAGCTGTGAGCCTAGCGTCTCCCGTTTCGATGTCTCCCGTTTGGAAGCAATATTTGAGATTCTTGAGATTTCTAACAATTATTTTTCAATTTCTAAAAAGAAGAATTCTTTCTTTAACAGGATCAAACCGGTTTTATTGGGTTCGAATTCAATTGATACTGTTTGCTTGCTTATTTATTTGGATTTTACGATATTCTTTGTAGTCATTTTGAATGATTGGAAGTTTTTAAATTTAATACCAAGTTATGACAATCTGTTTGCATTTTGCCGAATTAAAAATCGATAAAATGGTAAAATGAGCTTGGAAAATTTTTCGTATTTAAATTCCTTGACTTTGGATAATAATAGTACAGACATTTTAGCTAAAATAAGGTCCTAACCCCAAAAAAATTAGCAGGAAGGGGAAGTTTCGTATTTAAGCTTAGTAAGGAATGTATTTTTATATTCCCGAACTTCCCTAAAATCTGTGAATATTTTGACCCCCTTTTGGGGGATGAGGGGGTTCAAATTTTCGTTTTTCGGCTATAACTTTCAAAATTACGTATTTACAAAAAAAATATTGAAACAAAAGTTGTAGAGCATAAAAAAACAAACAATTTTGTCATTTACAATTTTTTCCTAGGATGTCATGGGAGGGAGCTAGGGTCTTCAGAAAAAAATCAATTTTGAAAATTTCCCATTACCAGAAAAAATCACCAAAAATCGGGTTAATCGACTTTTAGGAGTGGTTCTTTTGCATAGTACATCCTATTACTATGTAGAAAAAGAAAAATGTATAACTGACCCCTTATCTCAAATGGGGGGGGGGCCTCCGAAGAAAAAGTCGCATTTTCCCCCAAGCGTAGCTCTGCTGCAGTGCAAAATTCGAAAAATTGGTTCAAACAAACGTTGTAGAGCATTAAAAGACGAACATTTTACTTATTTTTACTTTTTTTCTACGTGGTCTTGGAGGCGAGCTATTTCAAAAAGAAAAAAAGTAGCGTGGCGTAGGAAAATTTTTCATCAACTCAATAAATTCTCCTTTTGGGACCCAATTTGAGTCCAGGGGTCAAGATTATTATAAAAATCGAGTTCAGCGCCCACGAAAACCCCAGAACTCCACTTGTTCGACCATTGGTTCGCTAGATTTTAAATTTACCAGGCTTACCCATGTGTACTTCATAGAGGTAGGTAATGAAAAAATTCCGAACGCCGATTTTTTTTCTTTGTGCAATAGCTCACCTCCAAGACCACGTAGAAAAAAAGTAAAAAAAAAATAAAATGTTCGTCTTTTAATGCTCTACAACGTTTTTTTGAACCAATTTTTCGAATTATACACTTCAACTGAGTTACGCTTGGGGGAAAATGCGAATTTTTCTTCGGAAGGTTCACCCCCCTCACTTTGAAAAAAGGGGTGTGTTATACATTTTTCTTATTCCACATAGTAATAAGATGTACTATGCAAAAGAACAGCTCCTAAAAGTCGATTAACCTGATTTTTGGTGATTTTTTTTGGTAATGGGAAATTTTCAAAATTGATTTTTTTCTGAAGACCCTAGCTCCCTCCCATGACGACCATGACGTCCTAGGAAAAAATTGTAAATAACAAAATTGTTTGTTTTTTTATGCTCTACAACTTTTGTTTCGATATTTTTTTTTTGTAAATACGTAATTTGCAAAGTCAAAATATTCACATATTTTAGGGAAGTTCGGGAATATTAAAATACATACCTTACTGAGCTTTAATATGAAACTTCCCCTTCCTGCTAATTTTTTTTGGGTCAAAACCTAAAATGTCTGTACTATAATACCTATTCTTCGATTTCCTTGAATTGCAATAGAAAATTTAAATTTTTGGTTCGATGGTAGCTCAAGCTAATTTGAAAGGCAAAAAAATCATATACATATAATAAAAATGTTGATAGCTTTGTCTTTTTTTTCGATTTTCTGTGATTTTTTGGATTTTTCCACTTATGAGGAAGAGAGTTGATTCTATGTTTTTCAATTTTGAAAATTTGTATACTTCACAATCACAAAACTCCGCTTTCAAGAATCCCTTATTCAATGCATTTCGAATTATTGCATGTGAATTTCTAGCCTCTTGAAAAGATTATTCCAAAAGCCATGCGCCGAAGGTTCAAAAACCATAAACTACCTGACTCCGATAATCATCGGTTTGGTCATATGGGCTCTGCTATTCACCTTACTACATAAAGAAGTCGAACCACCGGAAGGACAACTGTTCATTTTGATAGCATTAGCAGTCCTAAGTTATTTTTGCGGATGGCTCATCTCATTTCTGCACTTGCCACCTTTGCTGGGAATGTTACTGTGTGGGATAGCCATGAGGAATGCTGGGGTTTTTCACATGACTGGAATCTATAGCGAGATCGTTGTAACCATAAGGTAGAAATTTCACCATCTCTTTACGTTTTTTCTGGTTCTTTGAATTAGCGTTCTTTTATTTCGTGTTATTGCAGAGAAGTAGCTTTAACGGCAATTCTAATATTGGCTGGATTGGGTCTGGATGCATCTGCGCTCAAGAGACTCAGCATGGTTGTGACTCGTTTGGCATTGATTCCTTGTTTTGTTGAAGCTATCGGAGCGGCCATTGGGGCGTATTTTGTGATGGGTATGCCGTGGATTTGGGGATTATTACTGGGGTATGTGAAACTATGTCCTCTGGAATTTCCCTTCCCCACCCTTAGTTTGAAATTTATGTACAAAAAAGGTGACGTAATATTTTACAGCTTCGAATTGAGTGCTGTCAGTCCTGCCATTGTTATTCCTGCGTTGCAAATTCTCAAAGAGAAAGGATACGGAGAAGGTAAAGGGATATCGACACTGATTATAGCTGCCTCGAGTGTCGACGATATTGCTTGCATTTCCATTTTTGGGGTTCTCTTGGGATTAATATTTTCTGAAGGTAATGTCTTATAGGTATAATGTCATAAATGTATAGGTAGCTGTGTATCAATTAATTTTCTTGATCTAAAAGTTCACCAATTTCATTCCAATTTGTGTTGATATCGTAGGAGATCTCTTCTCGAATATCATCCATGGTCCAATAGAGGTCTCAATTGGTATCGTTGTTGGTTTAGGATGGGGTTTCATATCAGCTTGTATTCCTCATCGTAATGAGGTGAGTTGGATTCTTGAAAAAAAGCTCATTTTATGATTTGAAAACCAAAAATTTCGTGCATGGTGTACCAAAATCAATGATTTATTTGTCGCATTGCAACTTTAAAGTCGCCTCAAAGCCAAAGATTTAGATTTGTGACCCGTGGAGGAAAAAGTTACCAAAAGTCGGAATTTTCATAAATGAGGTTTTTTTAGCTAAAATAATAAAGGAGACCATAAGAAACATATTGAGAGTTTGATGAGCATCTAAGATTGATTTTTCGCCGAGATAGAGACATTTGAAGTTAAGAAATTTTTCAATTCCAAAAAACAAAATTCTGAGAAAAACGCGTTCAACATTTTTACTCATGTTTTTTATGTATCAATCATCAAAAAAGCTGCCAAAACTACTTTTTTGAACTAAAATTTCACGAGGAATTCGTTTCTGACGTCGAAAATTGCCGTAGAAGAAGAGAAAAATGAAAAATACACCATTACAATGAGTTTAATTAAAAATTTTTTTTGAAAAAATTGCCCTCTTTTCGTTTTTTGGCTCTTACGCAAAATTCAGTTTTCCAACCTTAGGTACCCTGTCCCTGCACTGCTCACATTTGGAGCTTTTGAGTTCATACTATTGTTTACTGTGTTGGATTAGGCATTTTTCCCACTCCCAAAGGAGAGGGAGAGGAGTTGAACCAAATCAAATTTCAAACCAAGTCCGAAAAAAAAACCAGACACATATTCCAAATTAATACTGGCTCATTCTATGTTAACTCGACCAGGTTTTGACCTTGGGTCTTCCGATTTCGCTCAAAATTTTTTTACGAGTTCTCCTCGATGGTCTAATGAAGGAATCACCGTCATTCCGATCCTAATCCTTCAGGGGGCGGGGGTGGCCCTTGTAATTTTCGTATAACTGGGATTTTTTGCGAAATTGCTTAACTTTGAAGGAGCATATCTCGAGATTGGTTAGGTCTAAGATAAATCTGTTCATGCTGTTTTGTAGAGAATTGAAAGGAGATTCAAAATTGATAATCACTTTTTGAAAAGTTTAAAGTTGAGCTTTTGTGATGGAAGCTCAACTTTCATGATAAGTACAAAAGATGAAGGACCCCATTAAAAAATCTGAAAAAATTACTATGAAGAGAACTTTTAATGTATTTTTCAACTAATCACTTTTCAAGATGGGATCTCAATACCCCTGGGGGGCACAGGGGTCCTAAATTTTGGTCAAAATTCAAAAAAATAGTAAAAGTGAAGTATGTAATGAATTGATTTCTACTATTTCGAAGGCGCTGAGTTCGAATATGTGCTTAGTTTTTTCATTCGACCCCGCTGAACCCCCTATCAGCCCCCTAATAAGGTTAAAATTCAAAAAAATGAAAAATAACGTATGACGTGTCGTTTGTTAGGTTATTGAGGGCGCTGAGTTCGAATATTTGCTTATTTTTGGGATTCGATCCTTTAGTGCTCCCCTAGCCACCAATTTTGAAAAAACACATGCAAAAAATCGGAAATAGCATGTGTCATATCGATTTCTACTAATTCGAGGGTGCTGAGCTCAATTATCAACTTACTTTCTCAATCCGCCTCCTTCGTTCTCCACACTGACTCCAAAATTACTAAATCATTTAAAAAATCAATGTGTTTTTTCAAAATTGGGAGCTAGGGGAGCACTAAAGAGTCAAATCCCAAAAATAAGCAAATATTCGAACTCAGCGCCCTCAAAAACCTAACAAACGACACGTCATACGTTATTTTTCATTTTTTTGAATTTTGACCTCATTAGGGGGCTGATAGGGGGGTTCAGCGGGGTCGAATGAAAAAACTAAGCACATATTCGAACTCAGCGCCTTCGAAATAGTAGAAATCAATTCATTACTTCACTTTTACCATTTTTTTGAATTTTGACCAAAATTTAGGACCCCTGTGCCCCCCAGGGGTATTGAGATCCCATCTTGAAAAGTGATTAGTTGAAAAATACATTAAAAGTTCTCTTCATAGTAATTTTTTCAGATTTTTTAATGGGGTCCTTCATCTTTTGTACTTATCATGAAAGTTGAGCTTCCATCACAAAAGCTCAACTTTAAACTTTTCAAAAAGTGATTATCAATTTTGAATCTCCTTTCAATTCTCTACAAAACAGCATGAACAGATTTATCTTAGACCTAACCAATCTCGAGATATGCTCCTTCAAAGTTGAGCAATTTCGCAAAAAATCCCAATTATTCGAAAATTACAAGGGCCACCCCCCCGCCCCCTGAAGGATTAGGATCGGAATGACGGTGATTCCTTCATTAGACCATCGAGGAGAACTCGTAAAAAAATTTTGAGCGAAATCGGAAGACCCAAGGTCGTGTGATACGGCGCACCTCTGCATCAGCATTAGTCGTTTTCAGTGTTTTAGATTTCGTCATCGTTGCAATTCGCGGATGTATTTATGAGGAGTTGACATAGAATGAGCCTAATTAACTTTCAGGGAAAAAAATAAAAATCTGGACTCTAGCGGGTATTCGAAACCCCTGAATGTAATTCTGGGGTTACTTTGACCCAAATTCCAGACTCGGGGCCTTCAGGGGCGAATGAGAGGAGATCGAGGTGGAAAAAGTTCTAGAATTATTATATGTGGTATCTAAATCTAAGCACCTATTCATTTTATTTCTCAATTTCTTTTCTGTGGTCATTTTTTCAAAAAGTCCAAAAAGGATCTCCACAAGGGTTTGGAAATAGCCAAAATTGAGAATTTTCCATAACTATTGAACGAAGTGTCGAAATCCATGTTTTTTGGCCTAGATATTTAATTTCTGGGGTCATTATCCCTAAATACCCAAAAGGAACTCCACAAAGGATGGAGTGAGGGAGAGATCAAAATAGAAAAATTTTCGAGTGAGGTATCAAAATGCACGTTTTTGTTTTCTGAAATATATTTTTGAGGTTATTTTGACCTCTAGCTTGAAACCAAAATCTCTGGAGCCTTTGGAATAAAAAGAAGCAAAAATTGTTCCTTCGAAATCGTAAAAAACGAAACTTGTACTTACAAATTTTCAAAAAATCTTCCTAAATATGGCCCTGAATTTGTTGTTGTTGTTGTTGTTTTTTAAATTCGCTACTTTTTATAAAAATATTTTCATTTCTATCCATAATTTATACCTAACGATTGAAAAATACATTCTTATTCGTGTTTTTTGTTTTTTCAAGTCTACGTCAATTTTCATCAAGCTTGATTAATTTTCTTGTAAAATTAGGATCGGAAAAAGATTTTTTTGAAACCGTCCCATTGCTTTTAGAAATATAAGCCCTATCTTTTGATTGCGATGCGACGCGACGTTTGCTCTTTATTTTTTTTCATTTCCTCGAAAAATATCAATTTTTTTTATTTTTTCAACACAACGTTTGACTAATTAATACATTTTTGATGCAAATATGTATTGAGGCAACGCTGATCTGTCATTTAAAGTTGCTACATTCTTCCTGCTTCTGCTATTACTTATATATCTTCCGATGGATTTTTGTATGCTCTCGATAGCTAATTTATTCATTGTTCATGAATCATGATGAAGTTTCAAACGAGATTTATTGAATTTTTTGGTTTTCGCTTCTGCTAATGCTTTAATAATTTTCGTATAAATATATTAAAAATACATCATCATTAATTCAGAACCATGTTACCTTCAAACGTTCGTTAATGATTGGCGGAGGCGGCCTGGTATGTGTCCTGGGAGGTCAAATGATCGGTTATTCTGGTGCTGGACCATTAGCAGCCATAATATCATCATTTTTGGCATCCCTCTGCTGGAAATGGCAAGGATGGTCAAATTCCTACGTATGTACATAGAAATCCGTAAACGTATTATCTAATCCTAATTCAAAGCATAGTATTTTAATTGGTTCATTTTAACCCCTCAGAACCCAGTCGAGGATGTTTTTAATAATATTTGGACGGTTCTCGAACCACTTCTGCTCGGATTGATCGGAACTGAAATCAATTTCGCTGACATAGGTTTAAATTCTCTTTGGCAAGCGTTGGCTGTTCTAGGAATTTGTTCCGTTGTAAGTGTCTTTTTTCTGTTTCAAATTTGCAAAAATCACAACCTATGAGTCCATTTGTGATGTTTTATAGGGTCGAATTATCGCCTGCAGTGTTGTCGTACTCGGGGCGAATTTTAATTTCAAAGAAATTATATTCGTGAACTTGGCTTGGTTACCGAAAGCAACGGTCCAGGTAGAATTTTCAAAAAAGCATCCTGGTTTCGATTTTCGAAACTTCCTCTTCTAATCCTTTATTCTTATTTTTCACTCCCTTTGTAGGCTGCTTTAGGTCCAGTAGCTTTAGATTTAGCTAAAAAGATCAATGACGAGGAATCCATTCGATGGGCTCAAGATGTGCTTACCATTGTCGTATTATCTATTTTAATAACGGCTCCAATTGGAGCCATTGGTATTTCTGTAGGGGGTCCGAAACTTCTCCCAAAGAACCACGACTCAATAAGAATATAAATAAAACTTTGGAAGTGGCTGCATGATTGGAAAGGAAATTGTAATTGGCTTACGATGTGGTATATTTGTACTTGAGTTCATTCGTCACCATTTTTTTAACCTATTTTTCATAGGAAGCTGGAATTTTTTAGGTATTTTGATATTCAACTCAGTGTTATTCATATCTACTTGCCATAAATTGTAATTTTTTTTTTAAATTATTATTATTATTTTTTTAATGCGAGTAAGATGTCAGCTTTGAAGTATATTCATTATTTTTTGGTCGTACCTTCAGATTTTTTAATTCCTCATATTTTTGGAAAAATAATGATAATAAAAGTTATTTAAAAAATGATTTTTTTTTTCATGTTTTATTTCATACTCAACTATATCTGATTCATCGATAAATTCAACACATTAAAAATCGAATAAGTTACTCGTAATAATTTCGTAAATGTTATTCGAGTAGCTTCGAAAATCGATAATCCGAATAGTCGCAAAGGTCGACAAGACATTTGATGAAATATCAGAAGTAATCTTCGGTTTCCTCTGCTTGTCTGGTACCATTCCACATCCCAAAGTAGTGTCTGGGATAAGTTGTGATTCTGATTTTAAAACGTCCAGATTTATTAATATATGATAATTTTACAGAAAAGAAAATGATGGCATTTATTTACCAAATCGGAAAATATTTCGCTGACGAAGCATCTGGTTAGCAGATTGGTCCAGAGAAATAAGACAACGATGAAGTAATTCAGAACTTGGCCCAAACTTGAAGCCTGAAATTATCATGGAAATATTATTGAAGTGAGTTTGTAAAATCCCCAGTTTTATGTTTTTCGAATGACTTACATTTATCATTACGAATAATGCGAATGCGAATGTTACCACAGATACGGCTAATTCCAACGAGAAGAATGTAGAAAACCATACTTTGAATGGACCGAAATTCCTGAAAAAAATTTAAAAATTTGGTAAGTAAATATTCAATTTACATAGAATAATTCAAGGACATGAGCCCTCACAGTCCACTTTCGATGTCTTAAAATTACTTCAAAAAAACTTATTTAGAATACCTAAAGTAAAAGAGTTTTCAATTATTGACAAAGTTCTGAAAATTTTCTTTAAAGCTTAAAAAATATTGGAATATTTCAAAAGTTATTTGAAGTTTTGCAAAAATCATTTACTTGAAATGTAAAAAAATTACTCGAATTATTCTTGAAATTGTAAAATGAACATTTTTTTGAAATTTGGTAAGTAAGTACCTACTTGAAGGTCGTTGAAATGTGGTAAAAATTGTACAATAATTTATAAAATTCATCTGGGTATTCAATGATTTTCGTAAAAATTACTCAAGTTTTTTCACAATTCAACCCATTTTTCGTGAAATTTTTGGTATTAATTTCAGTTCCTCTTAATAACATTTTTGAAAGGATTCGTAATTTTTCCTTACAATTTTATCAATTTTTCGTTATTTTTTCTTGAAATTTCGATACAAATTTTATATTTTTTCAAAGCCAACAAGAGAGATATCTGAACAGACAGTAAAATTTTGTGCCGAAACAAAAATACCTATGGAAAGTTCATCTAACAAAAACCTATCCAAAATTTCAGGTGCTAAAATTTATTTTTCGAATTTTTGAAAATTCGAAATTACTTTATGGTTCTGTAAAAGTACAAAAAAAAATTTAATCTAATCAGAATAAAAGTCTGAAATTTGGTACCAAAGAAAATATCCTATTTTTAATTTTTCAACTCGATTGGAAGCAGTTTAGTGATGTTCTCTAGACCTTCCAGAAAATTTTTGAATTTTCCATTATGGAAAGAGATTTTTTATAGAGAAAAATATGGATTTGATCCGGAAAGAACTCATTTTGGAAAATTGCCTTTTGATCGATCAAATAGGTGACCAATATGTGCAATTTCTTCATTTGTAAGTGCCAAAATTGATATGAACAATTTCCTTTTCGATCCTGAAAGATTTCAAAATTTTCATGAGGTTTGAGAATCCAGAACGTCTTGAAACTGCTTCCAATCCATTCGAAAGGTCGAAAATAGGATTCATACTTTTCAGTTTTTTATATTGATTACATGAAGAATAAATTTTCATTTATTTTGCATTCATATAAAACTATGGGGTAGTTCTGAATTTTCTAAAATTTGCTAAAAAAAATAATTTTAGCAGTAAAAATTTTGAATTGGAGGTTCATTTAGGATTGTTTTAAAAATTTTTCAAGAAAATTCACTATTTTCCGCCATTTTTCCAAAATTACATGGTTTTTGTAGCAATTTAGTAAGTAAATCTAAAAATTTTTACATAAATGTTTTATTATATTTTTCGTCATTAAGTAAATTTTTTTTTGTAATTTTTTTTGTAATTTTTTGAAATTTTGTACAGTTTTAGTACACCTTGCAAATTTTTACATCATTTTCAATGATTTTTATAGGAAATTAATGGGTTTTTTCATTTTTAATGACTTTTCAAATATTTTTCTTTGATAATGAATATACTCGTATTTTATTAGCATTGATTTTTTGCTCAATTTTTCTGAAAATTTTGCAATTTGAAAATTGAGCTACCTAGGTATATTTATCTTTAGAAAAATCTCAACAGTTGGATAACTTTTATAATTTTTTTAATGGTTTTTCAAAAGTAATTTTTATGTAATTTTCTTACATCCTACTCAAATTTTAATTTTTCAAAAACATCGTCAAGTATAATTTTTATAGGTGAAGACATTTTCATTTTTATCTTCAACGTTGACAGTTTTTCTCATTTTTTGAAGATTTCTTATGATAATTCTGCGAGTATTATCTTTTTTAATGGAACGTTATTTTGACTTTTTTTTACCTGAAATTTTTCTTTCAATGAAAACATTTTTTATGCATGGCATGTTCAGGAAAAATCTCAATGTGTAATTCAATTTTTTAATGTTCGATAGTGTTTGGAAGAAAATTTGCCTTAAATTTAAAACTTTTTCTTGTATTTTTTTTCAGTAGGTACCTATGTAATTATTTTTCAAATTATTTTGATATAAATCATATAATTAATTACAGGAATTTAAATAGATAATCGCAACGGTTTCTGATTCTGATATTTGATGGGATTGTTCTTCAATTCTTATTTTTAAAAAAATACAAATTTTCTATTTAAAAAAATATTTTTTTCTCTCCCAGTTTCGATTTATGTTGCTTTCTGTGCTTTCATTTGGCCCAGCCTCCTGATTTTATCTAGTTTCATTTAAGATTTTCAACAACTTTTCGCGAATTTGTTGACCATTTTTACTTAATTTCATAATTATTTCTGACAGTTTTCAAAAATTTTGAAAAATTAACATTCCTGTACTATTTCGAATTAATTATCTATTAAAATTTCTTACTCGCGTACTTAATTGAAAAGTAAAACTTACTTATGCAATGCCTGATGATGCCTTATACAATGAATAATATTCTCTCTCATTATCTGATCATAACTTTTTCGGTTCCGCATTTTTTGCAGCACAACCATTGACGTCCTCAGCTTGAGCGAGGAAACCGCAGCAATCAATCTTTCATACTGTCTAATAAATTCCACAATGGTTACAAGTTGGAAAACGATAATCATGTAAGTAAACCAAATGCCACAAAGTGCTTGCGAAAATTGAAACGCGAATTTAAACAATTCATCTTTCAAACTATCCACTTTCCAGGGCATCCAACTCGGATATATGAAAGTTTTAATCCGGCGATAATATATTAGCTCTCCAAATACCGGCGTACAGACCAAAAAAAGTATGAAAAACATGAGGAATTTGGCGAACGTCATCAACATGGTGAAATTCTCCTCTTCCAAGTACCAGGAATATTCGACGTGTATCAAGTTTTCGTCCGGGTAAGTGAACAAATTTCGATCCATTTCGTTGAACATATCCGCGATTAGATTTTTGTAATGGTACATGTAATAAATGCCCCCTTGTAAGACAGTTCCCGCTGCCACGTAAGGTGATGGGTTAATGAAAGTGTAAAAATCGTCGATATTTGTGATGGAGACCATGCTGGTTGATATGCATGCCAATGTGAACAGAGTCAAGGTGCTGAGTAGTCTCCACGTGGGGCTGCTTTCGTTAGGCTTTTTCAAAAGATCGATTCCGGAATCTGTCATCAATTCGGTGGCAAATCGGATTATTTTTCTGCGCATCTTGACCGTTGAATTTTTAAAAAAAGGATATAAAATGAGGAAAAAACGAATAGGTAATTTTGAAATATTTTAAAACAATCGAGACATACCACAAACGACGAACTTTTCACCACTTGTATCAAGTAGAAAAAAATAAGATACGTAATTTTTTGAAAAAATTCCGTTTCACGAGTTAGTATTTTTCTTTTTTTTTAATAACGTAGAATTAAAAGCCTTTTTTTTGGTACTCCCATCGTTTAAAAAGTGGCGACCGTGGACGATACGAGTTGATTAATTTTTCAGCTTAGTTGGTGTTTATTTTTATAAAGGTAGCTATTATTTTTTTATTTGGCATTCACTTCGCAATTTAAAATTTTTTCACGAATTTTTTGTCACGATACGTACAAAAATTCGTATCTATGATATTTTAGTAGATAACTCTTTGAAAAAATCATTTAAAGTCAATTTGTACTTACTTCGTAAAATTTATTTTTGACCTTGTTTGTAGAAAGAGATGAATTTTTGGGCGATTTTCCATTTTTCAGACTGATACTTGAATTTTAAAATAGAGGAAATTTTTCATCGAGTTTTGATTGAGGATTCGTAGAATTCGAATATCGACTTAATTTTGGATCCGACCCCCTCCCCGGTATTTTTTGAAATATTAAATTCCGTATTGATCACATAAGACCGGGGGAAGGAGTCAGTTGGAGCACGGCGAGCGAGGGGGTCGGGTCGATATTAGGGTGGACCGAAAAACCAAAAATTTTGATTTTTAAAAAGTTACCCCACAAAAGTTGTTGGCTGGACAGACTGAAAAAATAAAATGAAAAATTTCAAAATCGATTCATATCTTCCGATCGCGCAAGAGCCTTCATTCTTCAAAAATTGCCAAAAATTCAAAATTTCAAAAATTTCGAAAAAATGTAAAATTGACTGAAATTGATTTTAGATCTTCTGTAGTGACTATCTAGACCAAAAAGTACATTTTTTTGAAAAAATCAGTGTTTTATAACTTATTTTAATTTTTTTCAGAAGTGAAGAAATATGAGAAATTTAAAAAAACTATAAAACATGGATTTTTTCAAAAAAGTTGTGCTTTTTGCTTTAAATAGACCCTAAATAAGCTCTAAAATTGATTTTGATGAATTTTGATTTTTTTTTAATTTTTAAAAATTTCTGAAAATGTTGAAATTTGGATTCGATATGCCACACGATATTTTGGTTTCTTAACGTAGTTTTTCTCAAAATTGGAGGGCTAGAGAGTAGGGTGGGCCGAAAAACCAAAAATTTTGATTTTCGAAAAGTTACCCCCACAAAAGTTGTTTGCTGGATAGACTAGAAAATTAAAATAAAAAATTTCAAAATCGATTCATATCTTCCGATCGCGCAAGAGCCTTCAATTCTTCAAAAATTGACAAAAAATCAAAATTAAAATTATAATTGACTAAAATTAATTTTAGAGCTCTTGTAGTGACTATCAAGACCAAAAAGCACTTTTTTTTGATAAAATCTGTGTTTTAGAACTTTTTTCAATTTTTTTCAGAGGCGAAGAAACATGAGAAATTTAAAAAGCTATAAAACATGGATTTTTTCAAAAAAGTTGTGTTTTTTGCTTTAAATAGGCCCTAAATAAGCTCTAAAATTGATTTTAATGAACTGAGTTCATATTTGAAATCAGCGCCTTCGAATTAGTAGTAATCGATGTGTTACTTTACTTTTTCGATTTTTTTGAATTTTGGTCATTATTGTGGACCCCTGTAACCCCCTCCCCCCAGGTGTCTAGAAATCTCATCTTGAAAATTTGTTGGTTGAAAAAAAGATGAAAAGGGCTACTCACTGTAATGTTTTCAGCTTTTCAAATGGTAGCTTTCATCTTTTGTTCTTATCATGAGAGTTGAGCTTTCACCACCAAAGTTCAACTTTGAACTTTTCAAAATGTGATTACCGTCTTTGAATCTCCTATTGATGATCTTTCAGACCCCGCAAACAGTTTTTCCCTAAGTACAATCTATCTCGAGATATGAGCCTTCAAAGTTGGGTAATTTGGCTAAAAATTACAATTGCCTAAAAATTTCGAGGCCCGCCTCCCCACCTCCTTGAGAGTTAGAAAAGAAATTATCGTAATTTTGTGAATAGGCTACCAAGAGAACTCGTAAAAAAATTGAGCGAAATCGGAAAACCAGACAACCAGACTTCATTTTTGGTCTGTTTTATTATGGAATAGCTCTTCTTCAATTATCAAAAAAATGGTACCTCTATAATTATGGTAGATCTAGGTATACTTATACCTAGATTGATTTTTTTTAAGAAGGTGTAATTTATTGATTTTTATTTTTAATGAGATTTATTCAACACATTGAGAAACGAATAAATAACTCGAACCAGTTTCGCGAAAGTTACGCGAGTAGCTTCGAATATCAATAATCCGAATAAACGCAATGGCCTGCATGCCAAGGTATGAAACATAGCGAGTAATTTTCCATTGTGTCTGTTTGCCTTGTCCCAAGGTGCATCCCAGAACAGAGTATAAGATAAACTATCATTCTGTGGAAAAACGTGTCGAGTTAAGTGATCATTTTTGAAAAAAATTAGGGCTTAAGTTTAATAAAATTTTAGACTGTGTTTCTCTTACCTGATAAGAAAATACTTCGCTGATCAAACACCTGATCAGTAGACCGACCCAGATGAGGCATACGACTGGGAAATAGTTTAGAATTTGAACCAGACTTGGAGCCTGTTGAGGAATAAAGAAATCCCCAATTAATTTTGGTACCTAGAAACTCAATTTTGGATAATTTTCAAGCTACGAATTTTACATTTAATACAACGTATAATGTGAATGTAAATGTAACAGCGGATACGGCGAGTTCTATTGAAAAAAGAATTGAAAACCAAATTTGAAATGAGTGGAAATTCCTGTAAAAATGAACAGAAAATAGGAAAATACATTATCATGAATTGATGTATGAAAGCTGAATATTGAAATTTCACTAGTAAAAATTGATGGAAATTTAGAGTCTGGCTTGAAATTTTTTCAGTTATAAATTCAAGTTTTCAAGTTTTTGTGCCGGAGGGTGGGGGGGGGGTGAATAGAAAATTTGCAGATTTTCAGAATTATTGAATTTGAATCGTTTTTGTGGCCGGAAAAGAGGGACTTTTAATTGAAAGTTGAATATTCCAAAAGAAAAAAATGTTGCCAATTTCCATTACTTAAAAAAAATTTCTGAGGAATGAAAGTACTAGAAGAATTTTTCAAACCATTTTTTAGAGTACCTATTGAAATTTAATTTTAAAATACTTACAACACACTCTCTCTTAATTTCGTTATTTTTTTCATCCAATTTCAAAGAGTGCCGAGTCAAGGTTTGAAAGAGTTATGTAGCACCTTTTAACTGGCCAAAGACCTAAGTATATTTTTAGTTTCAGTGTTTTATAAATTTTAACAAACTCGAAGTATGGAATGAGAGTGAGATTGACCATTTTTCGAAAGAGAATGAACCAAAATCTCCGTGACTAAAATTGCAGTTACTCAAGTTGATTTTTCGATTTATGTGGAATTTTTTGATAATTCTAAATGAATCGTATTTTTCAACAAAAATGTAAAATTTTTGAAAAGTACCGGTACCTATAGGTACTTGTTCTGTATCTTATAATGATATTTGAAAACCTACATTATTTGTGATCACGATTCAAACTTGAAATTTTAAATTTTTTTGAATTTCGATTTCGAAAACAATTTTTGTTGAAATTTTTACACACGAATATACCTAAGTCATTTTTCTATAATCTTGAAAATCTTTTTCTTCTCCGTCAAATTTTGATTTTTTTCACGATCATGATTTTATTTTCTACTCTGTCAAAATTTTCACTCGTAATATTTTTATGATCTTGAAAACTTTTTTCTTCTTTGTCAACATTTTTTGATACCTACTCATAATTTTGTTTGTTTGTTGAAAAATTCTTTCTCTATCAAGATTTTCACTTTAATTTTTTCTGTGTAGTAAAATTTGCACACGAAGGGGTAGGTATGATTTTTCAAACTTGATTTCTCTCCATCAAAATTCTCCTTTTTTTTTTCAAATTTGAAGTCTTTTTTTCCTTTAGGTGCCTATTGAAATTTCATATTTGAAAAACATTTCTGACGTGCACTACTTACTTACATACACACAAAATAGATACCATCCGCACCATTTCTACAAATTTGGAAAAAATGTGAAAATTTTAATTAAAAAAAAGCACAAACTTTTCAAACTTGAAAAAAATTTGAATCATAAATTTAAAAATTCAGTTGAACCAAGCATTTTTAAGTTTGAAAATGATACTAGAAGATGTGTGGAAATTATTTCAACATAGAAAGAAATACGAGTAAAAATTTTGATCGAGAAAAAAAAATCATGATCGTAAAAAAATTACATGTGAAAATTTTGACAGGGAAAAAAATTTGCTATGTACAAAATAATTGGCGAAAATTTGGTTTAGATAGAAAAAAATTACGAGTAAAAACATGAGATCGTAAAAAAATTTTGATTAAAATTTTTTTTCAACATCGAAATCGAAAAAAAATTAATTATTTTCAAGTTTGAATCATGATCAGTGATCACTGATCACAAATATATTTTCGAAGTAATCACAAGTAATCCTACCCCCCTCTCCCCCAAAAACCCATTAGTGTACTCTAGCGTCTAATTTCATTCTGAACTTACTTGAGCAATATTTGATGATGTCTAACGCAATGAATAATATTTCCACGTAACACTTCATCAAATCCTCCATCATCCATCGACACGTATTCCAACGTTCGACTCTCCAGAGACGACACAGCCGCCTCTAATCTCCGATACTGTCTCGAAAATTCAACAACCACAATCAGCAAGAAAACCATCGTCACATAATTAATCCAAAGCCCACAAAAGCCTTGCAAAGCTTGAAACAAAAACAAGGCCAGTTCTACTGCCAAACTTTCCACCTGCCATGGTATCCACATCGGATACACGCCAGTTTTAATCCTACCGTAATACAACAATTGGAGTAAAATTGACCCACAAACCACTGCCAAGACTAAAAATGATGCATATTTTGTTAACGTCAACATCACGGTGACATTTTTCTCTTCCAAGTACCACGGGTATTCGAATATAATCAAATGTTCGTCCGGATATGTATAAAAGTTCCGATCCATTTGATGAAATATTTCGCCGATGATGTCCTTATAATGATACATCAAGTAGATACCACTCAGCATTATGGTAGCTCCGGCCATGTAAGGGAAAGGAATCACAAATGAGTTGAAATTATCTGTATTTGTGACCGAGACCATGGTGGCGGAAAGGGAAGCAGATGCAAACATACCGAATATGATTACGAATCTCCATACGTCAAAGCTGTTTTCATCGTCTAGAATATTTATCCCGGTGTTTTTCAATAACGAGGCGCCAAATTGGGTCAGCTTTCTTTGCATATTTGTTGCGAAATCAACGTTGAAAATTTAAATTCTACTTGAAATGTAATTCATTCTAACGATCAGTTGTGGTGTTGCCTGATTTGTTGCAAGTTTTTTAAATTGAGCTCGGGTAAATTCATTCTTCAAACGATTTCTTTTTTCAAAAAAAAAAAAGATGGGAAAAATATCGAAAGAGAAATTGAAAAAAAAAATGCAAATATTTAAATTGAGACCGTAAAATACATAGGTCAACAAGGGTAAATGAAACGTGAAACAAATAAATTATTTGATACTTATTTTTTGCAAAGAACCCAATAATTTTTACATTGAGGAAAAAAGGGTTGAAGAAAGGTAGAAATTATTTGAATACCTGACGATGTAAGGCCAATAAGAAATGAATCGATTCAACCACTCCCTCCGTCCCCTCCGGTATTTTTGCCTACTGCGGGCCTACTTAGTTTTATTTTTAAAGAAGCTAAAAAAGTATGATACCAGGAGAGAAAAATTTGAAAATTATTTGCTTGATTAATGATTTCGTGACATCAATATATTCAGAATCTAGCTCGAAAATTGGGAAATATAATTATTTGGTAGATTTGAGGCGAGATACCAAATTCAATTAAATAAATACCTATCTACAGCCAGTTTGGAAATTGATCACACTGTTGATCCTTGATCATGACTCACTTCCAAGGTCAAAGATTAAAAACAGTATTTTTCATCACATTAATTACACAGGTCGACATTTTTGAACTTTTGAAATGCTGTTTGAGGTTTGTTGGGTGATTTTTATAGTATTTTTCGCGCTGATCACGAAAAAAAACAGTGAAAAAATTCCATCGCCCAAGGATTTTTCACAATTTGAATTTTTCGTTCAACGGTCTTCTACTTTTTTTGATAACTTTTGACACTTCAAGTCGATTTTCTGAAAAAAGGAAGGGTTCTACGAAAACAATTAGTAGAACATAAATTGTAGAGCGTCAAATTTCCTATCTCTAAAGTTCAATTAGTTTTTTCTTAGGAGGTTTAGTTTTCGAAATATTTTAGCTCAAAGTAGAAAACCCGTTGAACGAAAAATTCAAATTATGAAAAATCTCGGGTGATGGAATTTTTTCACTATTTTTTTCGTGATCAGCGCGAAAAATACTATGAAAATCACCTCTCAAACCTTAAACCGCATTTTCAACTTCGATTTGTTTTTGAAAAATTACCACAAAGCTTCATTTCATTATTTTATTTATTTTTACTTTAACGAGAGATTCAATACATTAACAAATGAGTACGTCATTCGAACCAGCCGAGCAAATGTGACTCGATTGGCTTCAAATATCGACAATCCGAATAAATGCAAAGGCTGCTGGCAGGCCACCGAGTGGAACATTACTAATAATTTGCTATTTTCTTCGTTCGTCTGGTACCATGGGGCATCACTCAAAAGAGTTTGAGCCAATCTGTCATTCTGTTGAAAAATACAACACAAATTGATTTTTGGTGAGTAATTAAATTTCCCCCGGTTTCTTTCCTTACCAAATTTGAGAATATTTCGCTGATCAGACATCTTATCAGCAGGTTTGTCCAGATGAGCAAAATTACAGCGAAATAGTTGAGCATGTTGCTCAAGCTTGGAGCCTGTAACAATATAAAATTGGCTAAAATTGATGTACCATTACGTAAGGGGGGGATACTTTTTAAAATTGAGCAGTGCTTACATACCTATTTGGCGAACAAGAAATTTTGTTTTTGTTCTTATGTCAATTACCTAACTATCCCAAAGAAATAATTTTTAATGTAGGTAATTAGATTTTGGTATTTTCTTCGATGATCAGCAGATCCTGTCTACTTATTTCGACAGGCAGCCAAAAATTGTCTGAATTTTAAAAACGGAATATTTTTGCTTTCTGAGTGATTTTTTTGATATGAGTTGTGCCAAAAATCATGGTTGATCTTGGCGGATTGAGACATATTATGGCAAATTTTTCGTAAATAGGGATCTCTATTTTCTATTTGAAGTCATCTTATAAGCCAGTTGTGCTATAAATCATTGCCTGTGTAAATAGATTTTGGCAAATCAGATGCACATTAAACTGATCTTTTTTACAAAACAATTTTTCCAACAGTTTAACTATCGAAAGGTCTGGCCGGATTAGGGGCGAATTTGGCCTCCGCTCCGATTTTTGATTCAACTCCCAGATGGTGTCCCTTGATGTAAAAAAATTATGGAAAAATGTTTTGACCCCCCCCCCCCCCCCTCGAAGATATCCTTTTCATATCGTTCTACTTGAAGTCTCGAAATTCTCTTTTTTTGTCGTGAAAAAAAGGGAATTTTTAGACTTCAAGGAGAACAATCGCGAAAAGGTTGTTTATCAGGATATTTTGACTCCATAAACACGAATCCGACGTTAGTTTTTTCATTTGATAATTTTTTTCCACTAAAAACGCACAAAATTTGAAAAATCTGCTAAAATAACAACATTTTGGTACGATTTTTACAATTTCCGGTCCTTGCGACATCGAAATCACCAAAAGTGAATTCGCGAGGTAAATGTACATTAAATAACACGTTTTTGGAATATTTTCATAAAGTGACCGAACTTCGCTATCGAGGCCCTTTTTACAGTTGAAAATTTCAAATGGTCAAAACCTTAAGTTATGAAGGAGTGTACTAAAATTGATGAAAAAATTATCGTAAATACACCTCTACGAGATGTAACTTTGTGCCAAAGAACAGAAAATTTCTTTCACTTCCGACGAAATTAAAAATTATTCAAAATAATGCAATAAAATGGCCATACCTCCAAAAGAGAGCAGGTGGGAGGGGGGCAAGGTTGCCAACCAAAATTTCGAAAAATCACTATTTTGGCTAAAAAACGCATCACTATAAAAATCACCAAGTATAGCCAATTTGTTCAAAAATCACTGAAATCACAGTTTTTTCCACACAAGTCGTTCAAAAATCACTTTTATCACTAATACAGGGTGTACCATGAATCGTCTGCCAAACGTATTTTTTTTGGATACAACCGGGTACCACTAAAAAAAACTTGAGATGAACATGTTGTCCATTTTGAAAATTGAAGGGGCTAATGCTGCTTCAAAAAAATCACGTCAAAATTTTTCTTCAACCATGGTAATGGATAGTACTTTGAAAACTGAGCAAATTTTCACCTTATGATTTTTTGCCTATCTTTAAAATCGAAGGGGCTACAAAAAAATTGTTTAGGAAAAATTCTCAAAAAATTAACTGATCAAGGGAATGGATAGTACGTTGAAAACTGAAGAAATTCTGTTCTGTAGACTTTTTGCCTAACATCTAAAATGAAGGGGCTAAAGGTCATTACAAATTTAAAAAATTTGAAAATTTTTTGAAACCCATTTATTTTGAGTGATCCGTAGCCCCTTCATTTTCGATGTTAGACAAGAAGTCTACAGAACAAAATTTCTTCAGTTTTCAACGTACTATCCATTCCCTTGATTAGTTAATTTTTTGAGAATTTTTCTTAAACAATTTTTTTTGTAGCCCCTTCGATTTTAAAGATAGGAAAAAAATCATAAGGTGAAAATTTGCTCAATTTTCAAAGTACTATCCATTACCATGGTTGAAGAAAAATTTTGACGTGATTTTTTTGAAGCAGCATTAGCCCCTTCAATTTTTAAAATGGACAACATGTTCATCTCAAGTTTTTTTTAGTGGTACCCGGTTGTATCCAAAAAAATACGTTTGGCAGACGATTCATGGAACACCCTGTATTTATCCTCAAAAATCACTGTAGAAAAGTAGGTAAAAAAATGTCAAAATCGCCAGAAAGTGGTGTTTTTCATTTTTTCCCGAATATTTTTCATCAAAATCACTGAAAATTATTTAAAATCACTAAACTTCTCCAAAAGCTGAAAAATCACTGAGGTTGGCAACCTGGGGGAAGGGGGGGGGGGTGTCAACGATTTTTCCAGCATTTTTTTACATCAAGGGGCATCATTTGAAGAGGGATTAGATCAAAAATCAAAGCAGGGACCAAATTCACCCCTTATTCGGCTAGACATTTTATTGAAAAACTGAAAAAAAAGGCTGACAAATCTGTCTTGGACCTAAAAAAGTAAACCTGTAGGATGAATGAGCGCTCAGAAGGCCTTCAAATTGGGTAAGAATGACTAAAATGCAGATTTCGCCAAACGCTTGATACTTTGAGGGGTTTCATCCTCCAAATATTGCGTAAAAACATGATGGACTCACACAAGTGTGAACAAATTAAGGGTGTGAACTAATCAAAAGGGAGAGGGGAGGGGGCTAGAGCTTTCAAAATGTAAAAATTCGTCTGTTTTTCAATATTTTTTTTACGTAATAATTTCAGTATTTAAATTTTAGAATGAGTAGGACTGAAAAAAAATTTAAGTTGCAAGGAAACAAAACTTAGGGAGGAGAGAGCCTGCTGGAGCCTCCAAATTTGGAAAATTTGTCCCTAAATTTATTCATACTTGTCCAACTTTATTGCCATTTTGATTTAGATGATAAAAATTCTCAAAATAGTATTAGTGAAGTACATTTTAACCATTTCTACCCAGTTTGAGGACTTCCTGAACCCCCTCCTAAGATGACCCTGCAAGTCCAAAGTTCATCCCTTAAATTGTTTGAAAATTTTACATTATTACACCTTTTTTTTTTGAGTTTTCTACATTGAATTCCATAATAAAAATGGGACCAATTAATAAGTTTTTTAATTGAGTTAGAGAACTAAAACATTTATTGGAAATCATATTTCTAGAGGAAAATGTCACATATTTTGGGGGTAAGACCTAAGATTCAATTATTCGATTCAAGACACACTCCACAGCAAAGATGTAAAATTTTTCGAAAAATTGTCTACATAAATTGCTGCCAATATCAGTAGAGTTTTTCGACAGCTTTGGAAACCAAAATTGGCCAATTCATTACAAAACTGTATTTTTACTTTTCAGTTGGATGGCTGAATTCAATTATGCCAAAGAAAATTCGTCTTAGGAAAATCTTTGTCCAATTTTCTAGATATTTTGAAATTATTCTAAATAAAAATAGGCCTTTTCCTTACATTGAGCAAAACGTACAATGCGAATGCAAACGTCACCACAGATATGGCCAATTCAATTGAGAAAAATATAGAAAACCAGGTTTTATACGAGTTGAAATTTCTGTAAAAAAAAAATTCCAACAGAGCAAAAAAATAATAAAAAACATCCTTGTTTGAAATGCAGAACTTCCAGGAAAATATCTCTTACCAACTTACTTATGCAAAATCTGATGATGCCTGATACAATGAACGATATTTTCCCTCATTACAACATGATAATCTCTCCTTTTTGGCATCTGATGCAATACCAACGCTGATGTTCGACTCTTGATCGAAGACACAGCAACGATCAATCGCTTATACTGTCTCACAAATTCAGTAGCTGTAACGAGAAGAAAAATCATAATCACGTAGTTGAACCAAAGGCCACACAGAGCTTGAGCAGATTGCAGCAAAAACATGAGAAATTCATCTCTTAAACTGTTCACTTTCCAAGGTGTCCATCTCGGATACACAACAGTTTTAATTTCATGTTGGAAAATCAATTCCATAAAAATAGGCGAGCTATTTATAACCCAAACGAAGAACAAGCAATATTTGGCCAGTGCCATTAACGTGGTGATTGTGTCTTCTTGTAAATACCATTCGTATTCGAGTCGAAGGAGGTGCTCGTCAGGGTATGTGTAAAAATTACCATCCATTTGGTAAAACATTTCGCTGATTAGTTTCCTGTGACGGTACATGAAATAAATGCCACTTAGGATGACGATGGTCCCGGCGATATAAGGACTCGGATTTACAAACGTGTAGAAGTCTTGGGTATTTGTGACCGAGGCCATGAAGGTTGATAAACCAGCTGAACCGAAAAAGCTAAAGGTGGTTATGAGTCTCCATATGTTGAGGCTGCTGGAGCTGGTGTCTTCTTTTAAGACGTTTATTCCTATGGTGGTCAGAGAATTGGCTGCGAAATGGATTATTTTTCTTTGCATTTTTTCGAAGAACGTCAATTCCGGATTTTTTAAATGATGATTGATAAATTATGTACTTATCTTGGTATTCGAAGTATGATATAAGTTGAAGAGAAAAAAATAATGAATTGGAAAAATTAAATATTGATAGATTTTCTTATTAAAATTGTGTCAAAAAGGTTAAAAATAACTAATGAGTGAAAATTCGTAAAATTGCAAGCATTATTTTCTGAAGTTCACTTTTTTACTATCCAATCGATAATTATAAAATGAAAAAAAATTATGCTATTTTGCTTGAAGTTCGATCGAATTCTGTTCTAAGACAACTTCAGCTTTGATAATTTCCACCAATTAAATTTGTTGGCCTTTTTTGGCCAAAAAGTTGTACTTAGTTAGGTAGTAGGTACCTGAATAAGAAGAAAAACAAAAAACAAAATATATTTAAAAATAAAAAAATAAAAAGTGGGTGAAATATTTGAACCATTTTTTGGCTCCAGAAAACAACATGTATATATTTGATAGGGCAGGTATAAAGAAAAATACTTGAAAATAAATTATTTATTTATATTGGAATATAACGTGTACATTACAAGTATGGAAAAAATTAGGTATCTGCTTGTTTCGTTACAGTGTTCCTAAAAAACAAACAAAAGTGTCCTTCGTAAATTAAATTAGCAACCCCAAATATTTTTGAAAAATTCCTTTAGGTAACGTAATTTTAGTAAAATGAAACTTTTTTTAAAAAATTCATCATGGTTTCGAGGCGGAACCGTATAGGTACCAATTCATTTTAAATTATTGATTAAATTAACAACCCCAAATATTTTTGAAAAATTCCTTTAACGTAATTTTAGTGATATGAAAACTTTTTTTTTTCAAATTCGTCATGCAAGTCGGTTTCGAGGAGGAAGGGGAGGAACCGTATAGGATAGGTACCAATTCATTTTAAATTATGAGCGAGGGAATTTCATTAATTTACCAAGTTGATTTTTCTTCCAATATCGAGTCGTACCTTTTTTCAAGAGGTGAAGGTAAAAATTGTGCCAAAAGTAAGTCCGAACCTCAAAATGCCCTGATAAATTTCCTGTCCCCTCTTCCCATAGTGCCAAAAGTAAGTTCGAACCTCAAAATGTCCTGATAAATTTCCTGCTTCCTTATTCAACCCCCTCTTCCCACTTGTCCTTGAAAGACTATGTTCAAAAAATTGGAGAAAAATTGAAGTAAAAAATTTTTAAAATCAAAATGAAGGTGTTCTAGCCCAAAAACATAATTTTTGGCCAATTTTCTCGAAAACTTTTTTTTACTAGAGGTACTTGAAGAAAGTCTTAGTTTTCCACGTGATTTTAAAAATCTTTCTGAAGACGAAAAATATTAATTTTAAGAAATTTTTCAATTAAATGGTCTTAGTGTGGCTATTTTTGTTTAAAATGATTAGTTTTGAAGATTTTCTTCTGTTACGTAATTAGTACCTACTTCATTTTCGAGAAAAACTCGATTTTTGAGAATTCGCCAAGAGGGGGAGGGGTAACAAAAAATCATTATCAATGATCATTTTGAGTAAAAATAGTCTGACTTGAACCTTTTTATTGGAAATTGTCTTGGAATAATTTTTTTTTCAATTTTTAGTCGAGAAGTCAAGTATTGTAAAAAATTTTTCGGAACTGTTTTCTTTCAAAATTTTTTGATCATCCTTAAATTTTGAGGGCAAATGGGGAGGTGAAAAAATTCATCAAAGGGGCAAAACTTTTTACCACGTCTTTTCAAAATAGTTGAAAAACGATCAGGCCTATGTAATGTGTTTTTTTTATCTAAAAATTGACGAAGTCCATGTACTTATTTGAAAATTCGGTCAAAATGTCAAAATTTTTATCCAAAAAACTCTACTGAAATACCTACACATCTATGATTTTTCCCACTGAAAAATTATTTTTGGGAAATTTTTTTCTTTAAGGGTCAAGATTATGATTCAAAGTTGTCATGATTTTTTAATGATTCAATAATCCTTACATTTTTTTTCTGATTTTGTGAGTTTTGAATTAAAAAACGAATATTCAGTAACCTATGATTTTTTACAACATTTTTCTATGAGTTTTTATACCTTGATTTGCTGTTTTAACGCCTTCACGAAAATTATTTTTTATCTTGCCAAGATATTAACATGTTAAGACTTCTAATCCAAAATCACCTTTTTCAAATCAATATATTTTTTTCTCGAATGATTATTTGTAATGGAAAATCTGTAATTGGAATTTTCAATCAAGCTTCATGTTAAAAAATCGATAAAAAAAATGGAATACGTGGATAAGAGATATTTATTCAGATGTCCGATGAGTAGTGTGTCGTACTTCATTTTTGAATAACAGTAAAAAACCCTTCAGATGAACATGTTGCCTATCTAGAAAATTGTAGGTGCAAATGCTGTTTCCAAAAAATTCACGTAATTTGTTTTTCAATCATGGAAATGGACAGTGCTTTGGAAACCAAACAAATTTTTTCTTATGGCTTTTTGCCTAACTTCGAAATTGAAGGGTGACCATTTTTTTTTTTCAAAAACAGATCTAAAAAATAAACTAATCAAGGAAATGGATAGTACGTTGAAAACTGAACAAATTTTGTTCTGAAGACTTTTTGCCTGATATAAAAATGAAGGGGCTACGGGCCATTCAAAGTAAATGGGGTCCAAAAATTTTTCAAATTTTTTCAATTCTGGATGACCCGTAGTCCCTTAATTTTTTATATTAGGCAAAAAGTCTTCGGAACAAAATTTGTTCAGTTTTCAACGTACTAGGTATCCATTCCCTTGATTTTTTTAGAATTTTTTCTGAAAATTTTTTTGTAGCAATTCAATTTTAAAGTTAGGCAAAAGGTCATTAGAAGAAAATTTGTCTAGTTTTCAATGTACTATCCATGTCCATGGTTGAAAATTTTTTTTCGTGATTTTTTTCAGAAACTGCATTAGCTCCTTCAATTTTTAAGATTCTAAAATAATGAAACCCAATTTTCTCAAGGAGGAAAGGTTCGAATAAAATCTATACATTTTTTTTTTAATCAAATATGGACTTTCTATTTGCACAATTTAATGTTTCTTACGATTTAATACATTAAAAAATGAATACGCCATTCGGATTATTTGAGCAAATGTTACTCGAGTAGCTTCAAAAATCGATAACCCAAATAATCTCAATGGCTGGCATGCCAGTAAATGAAACATGACGAATAATTTCTTGTTTTTGTCATTAGTCTTGTACCAAGGAGTATTCCATAATATTGCTTCAGCAAGGTTATTGTTCTGTTGAAATTCAAAGTCACGTTAAATCTAATTAAATAATTTTTCTTTGAGAAAAAAAATATATTTTACCAAATTTGAAAATATTTCGCTGATTAGGCATCGTATCAAAAGGTTCATCCAGATGAAAAAAACAACTGTGAAATGACTAAAAATTTGTCCCAAACTTGAAGCCTGTAAACAAGTCAATTTTTTCACCAATGAAATTATGTCGAGGAATACAATCAAGTATTAATCATTGATTTTACAATCATCACGATATATAATGCGAATGTAAATGTGATCCCGGATATTGCCAATTCCATCGAAAAAAATATCGAAAACCAAATCTCGAACGAATGAAAATTACTGTAAAAAAGTTGGAAAAAATTATATTAAAATCAAACATAGATACTTACTTTACACTCTCATTTATAAATCAGTGAAAATTATCGAAAATCACTGGAAAACAGTCAGAATTGCAGCACAGTATTAAATAAATAAAAATTTTTTACTAAAAATAAGCAGTGAAAAAAATTCTGGAAAATCAGTGACAATTCACCGGAAAAATCAGTAAAAATTTACTGGAAAATCCGTAAAAATTCACAGGAAAATCAGTGAAATTTCACTGGAAAATCAGTGAAAATTCACAGGAAAATCAGTGAATATTCACTGGAAAGTGCGTGAAAATTTACTGGAGAATCAGTGAAATTTCACTGGAAAATCAGTGAAAATTCACGGGGAAAATAGTGAAAATTCACAGGAAAATCAGAGAAATTTCACTGAAAAAGTAGTGAAATTTTACTGGAAAATTAGTGAAAATTCACTGGAAAGTTAGTGAACATTCTCTGAAAAATCTGTAAAATTTTCGAAATTTGCTGAAAAATTAGCGAAAATCTGCTGAAAATCAAAGGATTTCACTGATTTTTTCTGTGCTGCAATTCTGACTATTTATCGGCGACCTTTCACTGATTCAAAATGAGACAGTAGATAAAAAGATTCAACATATCCACCTGACCAAAATCCGATGATGTCTAATACAATGGATTAGATTCTCCCTCAATACACGATCGAAGCATTTTACGTCCAGAGCTTGCTGGAAACTTCGCAACTCCAATGATTTAATTGCTGCTATCAATCTACGATACTGCCTTAAAAATTCAATGACTGTAATGAGCAGAAAAATAATCACGGCGTAATTGAGCCAAAGTCCACAGAACCCTTGTATCAGCTGGAACAAAAACGCCAATAATTCTGCCCTCAGACTACCCATTGTCCAAGGTATCCACATTGGAAAAAGCATCGTTTTTATTCGACCAAAAAACAAAATTTCTCCTAGAATTGGCACATTGATAAAGATCAGAATACCAAACGAGGCGTATTTTGCCAGTGTCATGAGCAACGTGATATTTTTCTCTTCCAAGTACCACGGATATTCGACTGGAATTGAATCCTCGTCCGGATACGTGTAAATATTTCGATCCATTTGGTAGAATATATCGCCGATGATTTTCCTGTGACGATATATGAGGTAAATACCACTTTGAATGATCATAGCTCCGGCGATATAAGGGACTGGAGTGATGAACGCGTCGAAATCATTGATATTCGTGATCGATACCATGAAAGCTGATATGTCTGCCCATACGAAAAGGCTGAAGCTGATGACGAATCGCCAAATATTGATGTTATTAGGTTCTTCTGCGATTTTTATTCCGGTGAAGTGCAGCAGATTGGTACCAAATTGGATGAGTTTTCGTTGCATTTTTGGACAAAATGTGAATTTTTACGAGAAATACTTATTTTTGGACGAAACCAGCAGATAAAAATGTTTTTTTCATTTTTTTCTGGGGATTTTTTTTTGAAAGGGATGGAGAAATAAAATTCGAGCAACTGATTTGGAAACACTTTCAAGTAGACTGAAACAAACCTACCTACTTCTACCTACAGTACCTAGGAACGTATCAAATTTTCCATCGAGTTTTTCTTCTTTTTTGAAATAAAATAAACATTATTTTCGACCTTTCCAATTCAGTCATTATTTATTCATTCGTTGAAAAATAAAGTCTTATTTTTTTCGTTGTTAAAACCGCCATCGTAATAATTATACCTTGCGAAAATAAAAATTAAAAAAATTTCAGCTCAAATTATTTTGAAACTCAAATAGAAGAAAAAATAAGTCATGGTACCTAATGACACGTACCCATAAAATTTGTCAGGGTCGATTTCTGATCGCAAAGGAGTGGTCAGCTCTAAAAAAATGTACTTTTGACGATCTCTGTGTTGTTATTTATTTAAGAAATCAAGCTTGTAAGGCATTTTACTCGAATTTCTCGGTCAAACTATTTTTTTTTTCGGCTGAACTAAATACGAATTACCTGAAAGTAATTTAACTGGATGCAACTCAATTTTTTAATTTTTTCCACTGAAAATGTAGGTTTTTTAAAACATTTTTAGTATATTTTGTCTTACATAAATTTTTAATCAACAATTAATCAAATTTATTTCTCGGTCATCAACTTTTACGATTTAACACATTAAAAAACGAGTAGGTTTTTCGAATCAGACCACCAAAAGTTATTCTAGTTGCTTCGAAAATCGATAATCCGTATAAACGTAGTGGCTTGGAAGTGTTCGAATGAAACATGATGAGTAATTTTCTATTTTCACAATTTGCCATGTACCAAGGAGCATTCCAAAGGATTGTCTCGGCCAGTCTGTCATTCTGTTGAAAAAATACGACGAGAATTTATGTAATTTTGATATAGTTGCATTAGGCTTTTATGAGGTCTCCGGTGTGGCGAAGCTGTCTGAATTTTATAGACCTAAAAACTATATAAGATTTCTAGACAATCAAATGCAGAATCATATTACCAGTTGGGAGAAAATTTCGCTGATTAAGCATCTAGCTAAAAAATTCATCCAGATGAAGAAAACAAGAGTAAAATAGTTGAAAATTTGACCCATACTCTGAGCCTGTGAAAAAAATGCACAAAATTTTGTAATTTTCTAAAAATATCATCAAACAAATGCACCTATCAGTATGCCCATCTGGTCTCTTTTATTCACTATTTTCACCAGAAAGTCAGCAATGAAACAAATGAGAGTAAAATTATTTATTGCCTTTTGTTGGCAAAAATTCTCGACCTCTCTTTATCTCTTTATTCGGGCACTAACTCGTGTTTCAGGTTTGGTGAAATTCCTGGAAGTCGTTCAAGGTCTGCTAAGACACGTTTTTGAAAATTTACCCAAAAAATACTGGAATGGTTCGAAAGGACCAAAGTGGTTGTGAATACGTTGCAACTTTTTTGAAATTTTTGTATTTTTGGAAAATTCTTATTTTTGAGGAAGGGCCATAAAATCAATGATATTCAGGAGAGTCGTTGAAAGTTTGCGGAGACATGTTTTCGAAAATCGATTCATAAATGATTCGAATGGTGTGAACTTCGATAGCAACGACTAATTTACTTACACAGGTCGAAAATTTTAAACTTTTGAAATGCTGTCTGAAGTGTAATGGGTGATTTTTATGGTATTTTTCACGCTGATCACGAAAAAAGCAGAGAAAAAATTCCATCACCCAAGGATTTTTCATTTTTTTGGATGATTCTGACACTTTAAGTCGATTTTCTGAAAAAAGGAAGGGTTCAACGAAAAAAATGAATAGAATATAAATTGTAGAGCGTAAAATTTCCTTTCTATAACGTTCAATTAGTTTTTTCTTAGGAGGCTTAGCATTCAAGATATTTTGGTTCAAAGTTCAGTTCAACTTTTTTTAAAAATTGGACATATCTCAAAACTACGCCTCCTATGAAAAAACAAATTGAACTTTACAGATAGGAAATTTTACGCTCTACAAATTATGTTTCATTCATTTTTTTCACAGGACCCTTTCTTTCGCCAGAAAATCGACTTGAAGGGTCAAAATTTACATACAAAAATGTAAAACGAATTTTTAACAAAAAATTCTAATCAAGTACAGTGGCGTCGTCAGAATCGAAAATTGGGGGGCACAAAAGGGGCCGTGTGTTAGACAACTTTTTTTGCTTTTTCGAAATGGAAAAGAGGGAGGGGAGGGGGGAGGAGGACTGACTTTTTTCACCTGCTAAAAATGGGGAGGGGTAAAAAGGGAGCCTTCTTTTGCCTTTTCGTCTCAGATAGATCATAGAATTGTAATTTTGTTCATGCCCGAGCGAAGCGAGCGCGGAGCTTTGAAAAAATTGGATTTTTAATGCCCTAAAAAGACATTTTTTCATGTTTCAATGCTTCGAAAATCCTGTCTGATGTAAGTGTAGTGTAAATTTATAAATACAACATAAGGTTTTTTTTTTGGGGGGGGGCAAGCGGGGGCCAGAATTTTTTTGGGGGGAGGGGGTGCCCCCGGGCCCCCCTTGACGACGTCTCTGATTAAGTATAAAAAATCCTTATGTGATGGGATCAAACTGAAATTATATTCCAACTCAGCACTAAAAAGTAGGTCAGAATCACTAATCAGAACCCATTAAGTAAGCAGAAAAAAAAATTGTTGAACATTTGAACTGAAATATCTTGAAAGCTAAGCCTACTAAGAAAAAACTAACCGGACTCTACAGAAAGAAAATTTTACGCTCTACAATTCATGTTCTATTCATTTATTTCGTAGAACCCTTACTTTTTTCAAAAAATCGACTTAAAGTGTCAAAAGTTATCCAAAAAAGTAGAAAAACAGTTCAACAAAAAATTCAAATTGTGAAAAATCCTTGAGTTATGAAATTTTTTTATTGTTTTTCTCGCATAATTAGCGTGAAAAATACTATAAAATCACCCATTCCCATTAAACTTCAAACACCATTTTCCATGTCGACTTGTATTGTTGTACGAAGTTCAAAGAAAAAGTGATGATTTTTGGTCACTTAATTATTGGCGAAATTAGGTCATCAAGGTATCTTTTTTGGGCTGTAGGTGAGTTGATTTCCAAAGAAATATTTGTGTAAAAACACAGGGGAATTGATTCCTATTTTTTTTTTTTTTGGAGATGTACGAATTGATTACCCCTTTTCCAAGAGTGAATGTACGAATTGATTCCCATTTCTTTGGCGGGGCATGTATGAATTGATTCCCACTTCATTTTCCAAAAAAGGAATTTTTCAGGAGAGCGAATTAATATGCACAAAACGTTTCTACGACTTAAAATTAGGTTCAGCAAAAATGTGGATTTGGGCCCAACAGAGCAGGGTTTTTTCCAGTTCACAAGAATTGAAATGAAAAATTTTCCCATCTGGGTGCGCTTATGCTTGAGAATTTTTTAATCGCAGTTTCGGAAATAAAATTTTACGAAAAAAACAATGGTGTTATTTTATTTTGGATTTAAAAAATTATTTCAACGCCTTTTTTGTGTTTTTTAAATAAAAAGCTCGAAAACTTCGAAGATCTGTGATTTAGAAACATATGGGAAAATTTTTCATTTCAATTCTTGAGAACTGGAGTGAACCCTGCTCTGTAGGCCTCAAATCCACATTTTGAAACAAACCAACATTTGTTGAACCTAATTTTAAGTCGTAGAAACGTTTTGTGCATATTAATTCGCTCTCCTGAAAAATTCCTTTGTTGAAAGAGGTTGGGAATCAATTCGTATATACCTACCCCTGAAAAAAAGAGGGAATCAATTCGTACATACCATTGAAAAAAAGTGGGAATCAATTCGGACATTTCAAAAAAAAAAAAATGGGAATCAATTAGAACCTTTTTCAAAGCTGGGAATCAACTCACCAACTCCCCTTTTTTGGAGGGGAAATTCAATTGGGCATACTGATTTATTTATTTGAATGTTAAACTCACATTCATCGCAATATACAATGCAAACGTAAATGTTACTGCCGATATGGCGAGCTCAATTGAAAAAAATATTGAAAACCAGATCTCAAACAAGTGAAAATTCCTGAAAAAAGGTCAAAACTAAAAATAGAAAATGTCATCTAAAGCTTGACTCGTGCCATGTGACGAATGATTAGTGACATGTCGTAGTTAAAATCAAGAAACACGACATTTTCAACTTACTTTTGCAACGCTTGATGATGTCGCACACAATGGATAATATTTTCTCGATTTCATCAAATTGTACTTTCCTCCCGATTCGTTCAATCGTTCGAGATTCCAACGACAAAACAGCAGCCCCCAATCTCTCATATTGCCTCATAAATTCAATAACTACAATAATCATGAATACCATCGTCACATAATTAAGCCAAATACCGCAGAACCCTTCGAAAATTTGAACCAAAAATATCAACAGTTCCTCCTGCAAGCTATCAATTTCCCAAGGTGTCCACTGAGGCGATATAAAAGTTCTAATCCTGCCATAATATCCGAGTTCTGCCAGCATTGGAGTGCTAATCATGAACAACGATCCAAACAAAGCTAATTTTACGACTGTCATTATCACGGTGATATTTTCTTCTTGCAAGTACCACGCGTAGTCGATTTTGATCAAATTTTCATCAGGATAGGTGTACAAATTGCCATCCATTTCGTCAAATATCTCGCCAATGATTTCCCTATAATGGTATATTAAGTAGACGCCGCTCAACAGGATACTTATTCCAGCTACGTAAGGTATTGGTACAACGAATTTGGAGAATATGCGAATGTTGGTGATTGAGACCATAATGCACGATAAATTTGCCATCGATGCCAAAGTGAAACTGGTGATGAATCTCCATCGGTTGTAGTCTGCGTCCTTCTTACTGATATGTATTCCAGTGTCTTTTAATAGATTTGTACCGAATTCGAACAGTTTCCGACGCATTATTTTAAACTTTCTAAAGAATTTGAATTGAATATGGAACCGAGTATGATTTTCCAATATACAATGCTGATTTAAAATTTAAGAAATTTTCTTATTTGTTTTGACACTTGGAAAAAGTTGAAGGATATTTGTCATCAACCATATATGTACATAATAAATTGGTATTTATTTGATTACCATTGCTAGAAACGTTCGTCAACAAAAACTTTTCGTTTTATGTTTTCATTTCTGAGTTTATTTATGGTATGCGAAAAAGTGGATAATGATAGGCAATTAGACATACTCAATTAAAAATCTTCGTGTACTTTTTGAAATAGGTATATATTTTTTTTAATGATAATTTTTTTTCTAGCACGATTCTCAATTTTTGTTTTCTTATGACCTTTGAAGGAACCACTCGAAATCCTCCAACTCGTTTCTCTGTAGAACTAAATTTTTGGAAAAATTGGAAAAAACATGCTACTATTCCCACCTAGTACGGACAATTTAGCTTAAAAAAAGCCAAAAGCCAAAAAAAATTCCCGGAAACGGGAAAGTTCGTATATAAGCTTTGTAGAGGGTGTATTTCAACATACTCGACTTTCCCTAAAATCGGTGAATATTTTGACCCCCT
>JAVBJF010000773.1:0-52133 GCA_033439095.1 Pseudococcus viburni | reverse complement strand
TTTTTTTAATTAAAACGGCGTACTTTATGATCATTAATGAGACAAAAACGCGCATATGGCTGACATGGTATCCGAAAACTCGAATTTCAATACACAACACGAAACGTATACCGTATACCACATGAATTCAATTTCAACCGAAGTCCATCGTTTGATTCGAACAATAATGGATTCCAAAATGGAAATACGAAATTATTAAATTACTTACCACAAAAACAAAAGTACATAATTGAATAAACAGCACAACAAGAAATCGCCAACAACGGGAACAGACGCTAAATAGAATGCAAATGGCGGACAAACAACGAAATGAACTGAAACTGATTCATCCCTCGAAGACGCTCGCATACAAGCACATCGCACTATGTTTTTGCGTTTCTAGTCGTAACTCGTAACTTGTCCATGTACATTTGCGCATGCGCGACATTGTTGCCGTACATTAAACGTTAAAGTGTACAAACGATACTATTTTATTATTTATTTATATAATGCCCAAATTAAATTTAAACGTACACGATTCCGATTTCGCATAATTTTTGAGTGATTCATTCCTTTTGCAACTTGTTCATGTACATTTGCGTATGCGCAACAATGTTACCATACATAACACAATTAAGGGTCGGATTTCGCGATTTCGCAGGCATAAATTTTCGATTACGAGATTGAATATATTAATGCAAAAATGTAATATCATTTTTTTGTTTGGTTCCTATACTCTTTTCAGTACATGTACGTGATTAGGTAAATACTTAAGAACAGTGGCTTGTAAATTGGGCTCCAAAGTCTTGACATCACAGTGGGTTTTTGAAAAGGTGAAACGTTTTAGTTATAATTGTGTTAAACTTCTCACTTTTATGAAATTTGAAAATTTTAATTTAAAAAATGATTAAATTAGGGGGGAAAAATTCCTAGTAATTTTTTTGTAATAAAAAAGGGGTTCGAAAATATTCATCATCTCTATCGCACCCCTAGTGCAATAACAACACATCTCAAAAAAATTTGACCTTTGTATTTTTTCCTGAAACGTGCTCATCTTTGATCAGTTTTCAATTTATATCAAAAATAAAGAAGTTAATTTTTTTTTAGATGTGTTGTTATTGCACTGGAGGTGCGCTATAATGTCTGATAAGATTTGGCATCGTCAAAAATGATAATATTGATAAATCCTCAACTCATTGGTCAATTAAAAATTGCATTATATAATATACATGTAACTCGATATCTGAGCAGATAAACTTGAAAAATAATCTTTACGATGATTGAGGGGGGGGGGGGAGAAAAGAAGGAATTCAATTCCTTTCACAAATGTACTGTGGATATAAGATATCAAAAATACATAGGTAGCAGAGCTCTGCACGATACGATATTCCATCGCTTAAATATCGTATTGTATCGTATTGAAGAAAAAGGAACGATTACGTCATATCGTATCGGATTGAAGAGGAAAAAACGTACATTTTGTACGAATTTATACGGAATTTTCATGAATTTATCAACTTTATTGCTAAAAAACAATGAAGTTTTGTGAAAATTGTGAAAATCGAAAATTTAAAATTTTCCCACCAGTTCAATAGTGACGTCAGTTTTAACAGTCCTATTCAATTTTTTGTTTCGAAGTAAGGGAATGAGAAAAATCTACTTTTTCATTTTTGTTGAGATAAGATAATCATACGGTTACGCAGATTTCTTAATTGTGAAAATTGTCATCGCGAAATATTGTTTGTGAATATCACTAATATTATGTCATGTGAAATTATTATACTGACGTGTGAATTTTTATTAGTCGTTGAAAATATTTTTTTGGTGTTCGTAGGATCTGTCGTGCATTCGCCCTTTTTTGTCGTAATGATAAATCTAACCCAAAACTTTAGATTATGGATATGTTCAAACGTACTCACTCGTTAGATGAGGCAATAGAGAAAAAATTTCGCAACTTTTACATCAAAATCTCAATTCACCTAATTTTTTTTTAATTTTTTATTTTTTTCAGCATTTTAAAGTACATAGGTAACCTTACTTACTTTTTTTTAGTTTTTTTCCATATTTTTTTTTTTCTAAAAATTTATCTTAATGCACTTTTTTATTTCTCAATTTTTTTCTAAAGTCTGACATAATATCATTATGTCTTTATCTAAAAACGTTACGCAAACAGTATAGCCGGAAAGGGGTGTTTTTGGCCCTAGCCCCGATTTTCAACCTAATGTCCCCAAATTGTGTACATTGATGAATAAAAATTCTGGAAATTTTTTTGGCCCTCCCAACCCCCTTCCTTTCGGAGCTATGCACATTTTATTGCATTTTTTTCAAGAATTTTTAATTCAGACGGAAGTGAATGAAATTTTCTGTTATTTGGTACAAAGTTACATCTCGGAGAGGCCTGATTCCGATAATTTTTTCATCAATTTTGGTGCACTCCTTCATGAGGTTTCGGCCATTTGAAATTTTCGACTGTAAAAAAGACTTTAACAGTGAAGTTCGACTAATTTTTAAAAATATCCTAAAAACGTGTTTTTTGACGTAGATTCATGTCACGTATTCAGTTTTGGCGATTGAGGAGGCGCAAGGGCCGAAAATTGCAAAAAACTGTGAAAAATGTTATTTTGGCTGATTTTTTGAATATTGAGCATTTTACACGGAAAGAAATGACCAAATGAAAAAACAAATCTCGTATTCGTGTTCAGCAGGTCAAAATACTTCGATAAACATAATTTTTGCGATCAGTTTACTTTAAATCTCGAAATTTAGTTTTTGTAGTGAAAAATCAGTGAGAAAAGTGAATTTCGACACTTGAAGTAAAATGATAGCGAAATGGGTCTTTTATCAGGATATTTTGACCTTCTGAACACGAATACGGGATTGGTTTTTTCATTTGATCATTTCTTTCCGTATAAAATGCTCAATATTCAAAAAATCAGCCAAAATACCAACATTTTTCACGGTTTTTCGCAATTTTCGGCCCTTGCTTTCTATTTTTTTTTTTCAACATTTTAAAATACTTTTTCTGTTTTTTAACAAATATTTTTTTTAATACTTTCTTTTTTTCATGTCTAACAGTGTCATGACCACGACCCTTAAAAAGTACGTAGGTACCTTACTTAGGATGCCTACATTAAGCCATGGAATCTAGTAAATTCTTCTATGACATATTTCATGAAAACGCTCTCACAACTAGACGAAAATTACTTCTTGTCAGAAAAAAATGGTACCCCGATGGGATTCAAAATTGGTAATTGAACGTGTTACAGCAAAAAGGACATTATAGAAAAAATGACGTTTCTGGGAAATTGCGATTGAAGTTTGAGTATACTTTTTTAAATACTAAATTAAGGAATTGAGCTGGGGAAAAAAATTTACCTTAAAATTTCATCTTTTTGCTACAAGAAAACAGCTCGCACTTCACTTGATATCTTTTCTATTTTTTTCTATATTAAAAACAAAAGGTCAAGTTATATGTCCTTTCTGTTGTGACAAAATTTCATTTCGACCCTTCTAGGTTTGATGACGTATGATTTTTCCGGAAGTGAAAATTAAAAAAAAATCTTCATACAGAAGTTAAAGAGAATGAAAAAAGGAACATTTTCGAGAAAAAATTTCAAATTATCTCTTCAGGGAGCGGATATATCATATATCGCACTTTGAAAAATGACAACTTTTTTCTTCATTTTCTTGGTTACAAAAAAATGCTAAAAATACATTTTGGACGAATTTTATCATTTTTTCAAATTTATGACGAAAAATTAACTAAAAAAACACTTCATTAAAATTTTAAAATTTTACAATCATTTTCAGAATGAAAAAATTAAACATTACGCAAATTCTCGAAAATCAAACATGTAATGTAGCCAATGTAGGTACTGAAATTGCGAACTTCGCATTATAAAAACGCCATAACTCTTCGAGGAAAACATATTAATAGGTGGGAGGGGGCTCATTGGATAGAGGAAACTTCAGAGAATATTAATCGCTTGTCGCATCAAAAAGGACATATGCTGAGTTATGGCCTTCTTGTTGTGACACATTCAATTGAAACTAAAATTTTGGCAATTTCTTTTAAAACTTCACAATTTTTCGACAAGGTATTAGACAACGGTATTTTTCGTAGACATCTTAAACTCATTTTCTGATTACACTTGCATGTAATAAAGAAAAAGAACTACTTAAGTACCTACCTACATTAAAAAATTTCTCACTTACCAAAAAATGTTGTCGCGATTCTCAACTTCGATTTATAAAAATTACTTCTCTAGCGAATAATTTATAAATTTACTGTTTAAAAAAATAATATTCCTCGACAGTCAAGTTTGAGAGAATATAATTTTTCATTTTACTTCGATGTTGCTACCCATCTCATTTTTTTTCAACACTTACATATTCTAAATAAAATTACATTGCTGCAAAGTACATACAAGGATTGCTTTTTACATTTTCCACATTTCAAAATTGCTAAGAAGCGAAAAAGAGTAAGTAAGTATGTGAGATCTCCTAACATTTAGCATTCTCACTCAGTAACAGTCACCAATAAAACTCAAGACAAAACATTGGTATCAATTGATTCTGAAGATTTTGGTCTCTAAATTTTGGTGTTTGATTTTTAATCCCACTTTTTAAGGATTGCCCATCAAGAACAATAATGTTTTTTAGGCTTAGGTTTAGAATTTCTTTCAAAAAAAATTCGTTATCATGCAAGTTTTTCGTTTAATTCGTTCTCGAATTTCAAGGGGTGAGAAGACTTTTCTCATATTTCTATCAACATACTGATGAAAACTGTAAAAATGTAAACCATCAATTTTTTGGAGTTGAACCGCATGATTTTTTCACGAGTCACAATCTTCAAAAAATTGAAAAATATGGCGTAATGTTTTGATTGATGTATTACTCAGCATAAAAAATCAGTTACACAGAATTTTTTCGGAATTTTCATTTGCTGAAGTCATGGCTACTTTTTTTTCAATTTCAAGTCTTTAGAAATTCTTTTTCAAATGTAGAACAAAATGAAACATCTCAAGTGTCAAGATGATTTTATAATTCTGGTTATCCTAATTTAAAAAATTTCAACCATCTGCTATTTTTCCAAATTTCAATGGCTTATTATTCTGCCAAAATGATTCGTCGGGACCTTCAGTTAACATATTTCGGCATCATTCAATGACTTCAATTCGTAAACAAAATTGAAAAAAAAACCTGTAGCGCATAATCCAATTTCAGGTTCAGTTTTTCTGGAATGACCCAAATCTGCACCCAACTGTATACTGTTTTTGTTCAAATCTACACAAAATTTTCTTCTAAAATAAAAAAAAATTGTTGAAACAAACAAAAAAATAACAAATTTATTAACACAATATTTTACATTTACATTGTCAACTCATCAGCTGGTATTACAAAAACTACATTTAAAATAGGTATCAAAAAAACCACACACATAAAAACACAATACTACATTTTACAAATAGTAACGCTGCGTACGCCTTCATAGGCGCCGAAAATTTAAAAATAAATTAATCAAGTTTGCTGAATACACTCTAGCAATTTTTTGAATGAGATCGAAATTGCACTGGAATAACATGTGTATAATGTTGATGAATAAATCGGTGAAATTTTTCTCCTCATACGTTTGTTTTGTTCCCACTAATTCGTTGGACTAGATTTAAAATTTTCAGTTAAATAGTGTAACGCCTGAATTCTATAAAAAGCTGACATATAACATAGAAGAGGGAGTAACAATCATAATATTTGGAGGAAAAGATGCAGGAGATTATGCTTCCACAAAAACAAAAGAAAAGAAATGTGCTATGCATAGTTTTAATAGAACTCAATAATGATTGAGATTTGTCCTTTTCTTTTTGAAAATTACTCTATGGGTGAATCAGGTCATAGGTCAACGATTTCCCTTACATTTCACCAGAAGCATTACTCTAACTATCATCCTTAGGAAAGCTTTACTGCATCTCATATTAATGCTGGTTTTTCATTTTTTGGTATAAAGCAAACCTTACCCCTCTATCCTGCTTGATTCAAAAATCATGTGTTTAATTATAAAGAAAACACTAAAATAGGTTTTCTTGATTTTCTAAAATTTTATAATTTTATAATAAGTATTATAATAACTAAATGAGGTAAACTATGAATAGGCAAATGGGGTTTGGAGCACTAGACTGATTAAGGATTGCACTCTATATAGTATGATACCTGTATACTCTTTAATTTTTCCAAATAAAAAAATTATAAATTTTCATCATTACTTGTAGAACTTGTTGACCACCTTTTAGAAACTAAGTAGGTAAACAACCTTTAGTTTAGTCGGAAAATTATGATCATATTTTTCATTAACATACCTGGCTTATAGCTATTGACTACCCCTGTGTACAAGACCAGTTTTAAAGAAAATTACCAACATTTATCGCTTCTAAGAGCTACCACTCCTTCATAAGCATCTCTTAAATCCGTACCCTTTTCATTTGATGGAATTATTACCCAGCATTCCATGTGATTATCATTCATTCTATGAGAATTGTGGAGTAGACAATCAAAGGTAGAATTCTCCACTTTTTGGACAAAGTGGTTCTTTTATGATTTTTGGTAGAGTGTCGTCATAGAAATTAAATGCTCTTGGAATGTTTGACTAATCTTTTTTTATGACAGAGTTAGTGGCATCCGAAGTTGAGGTATGGAATCATCGGAGTCAGAGGCCAAATTCACCAAGAGGAGGATTCTACATTGACTCAAAGTTTGTAAACTAAGTGATTGATGTGATAAGAAGGTGAACTTACAATTCCTCAAAAATTATGAAATTTCGGACCCCCTCCATGAGAAATTTCTGGCTACGCAACTGGAGGGTTTAAATTCAAAAAATTAAAACTTTGATATCTGTTAATTGATGAAAGAAATTGAAAAAAATTCAGTCTCCCTCCTCCTTGGTTGATTTTTGAGGTTGGTTCTGGTGGTTTATTTCATCAATTAGAACACAATTTTCCAAAATTTGTAACTGTTTTAAATCATATTTTTTGGCAGAAAATTAAGTTTTTTTTCAAGAAAATTGTAATTTTTGTTGGTTTATTTTGAAAAAAATTGTTATTTTTATTTGGTGAATACCTTTTGTAATAAGTCTTTTTTCAACTTGTCATAGATGGGAAAAATTGCAGACTTAGCAAGTCAACCAAGGGGATCGATTTCTCCATATATTTAAGGAAACAGAGTTTCGTATATACGCCATGTAAGTTTTTTATTATTTTTATCCTAATATTGGTGTTCTCTATAATTATTATTTTTTAAACTAAATTTTTCTTCTTTTAGTTGCCTTACCCAGATTCCATTCTTCCTTTGAAAAAAAGGACATGCTTTTTCAGAACCACTCCAGGTGGCCGTGATCAACCTCCCCCTGGGGCCTAGTGTGGGCCCAGGTGGCCAATCCGAAGAATTGTAGGTTGTTTTATTCTAGTTTTTTAAAATCTTTTTATTATTTCTTTTTTAACTTGTTTTTTTTTGCTTCAGAGCCTAATGAATTCCTCCACCTCTTTTCCATTAGGAGAGAGAGGAGGAGAAGTTATATTGGAAATTGCATTGAGTATGGCTAGGGGGAGGACCTGGCATGGTTCCTAACCAAAAAATTAGAAACTTTTAACCCACAAATTGAAAATTTCGTAAGTTTTGTATTTTTTAATTTTTTAATTTGGAATTTTTTTATTCATTTCATGTATTTATTTTACAGAGCAAATGGGGTTGCACCATCAGGTTCAGAGTTAACCCGGAAATTCAAAAACTGGCAGGAGTTTGGATTTCAAAATGGGAGATCCCATGCAGACGGGTGGTGAGGAAATTATTTTAATTTCCTCACACTCTGATTTTTGTAATTATATTCTTTGTATATGTTATTAATTAGTTTACTTTTTTAATTTTTTTGGTGGGGGGGGGGGTTAATTTTTTCTTGATTTATGTATGAATTTTTGTAGTATTTTATGTATTTACTTTTATCCTCATATTTAGGGGGGGGGGATTTGCATTTCATTTTGATTATATTTAATATGTATTTTGTATGTTTTTCTATTTAATATTTTATTAGGTATTTGGATTTCATTTTGATTATATTTAATATGTATTTTGTATGTTTTTCTATTTAATATTTTATTGGGTATCTTCTTTTTAACATTTTTTTTGCGATTGTAATTTGTGCTTGTGTAATACATGAATCGTATTTAACCCAAGATTGGTTGGTTTTTGATTTTTTTTTCATTTATTTTTAAAAAGATGGGATGCTGAGATCCAAGATTTTTCATCAGGCTAGAAATAACTAGGTAAGGGTAAGGTAGCCCATAGCAGCGGAGATAGATGAGCTGAATTTTTTTCTTATTTGTCAGTAAAAAAAAAGTGATAGGTACCTAGGTAAACATGAAATTTTGGATTGTCTTCAATTTTCATTTCAGGTATTTATTTAAATTTGGGTTTATGGACAGTAATTATCTTGTTATAAATTGCTTCTCTATGCTTAGGTAAAAGAATTTGGTCGAGCATATGCTGAGTCTCGCGTATATGTTTACAAAAACCTATTTTACACATAGGATCTTTTTTCCATGGTCCCTTCCGCGCCTCTTTGTAGTTGTCGGCATACTGGATTAGGTACCATATGGTAATTCAACTTTCCGTTAATAGGTCTAACACATGACTTGAGAGTCCTCATTTTATTATTCTAATGTTTCATAAACATAGAACTTGACAGCTTGACCTATTTAGAATAAATGAGATTTAAATGACCGAGTAAGGGTTAAACTCTTTTATTTTGAGAGACTGTTTGGGTTACCAAACACGTCAAGCCATTTGGGGTTCCTTCCGGGATTTAGATGGGATAGGGAGGAGTGTGATGTTCATTATTATTAACCAAAACAGAAAGGGTTAGGTTAAAAAAGGGGATGTGAGTTAGGTTTAATTTATTTTTCAAGGGGAGGGTTAGGTTGAAATTAAGAGTGGGCGTGAGGTTTAATTGCATTTTCAAAAAGGGGTGCGAGTTAGGTTAGGGACGTCCGGAATTCCTGGGGGAGGTGCATGCGCTCGTACAATTTGCTCCCTTGCTCCCTGCCCCAGAACCAGCGAAAACATATTACTGAAGTTTACTAATTTCTTTCCATCAATATTGATTATCTATTCTCAGAAAATGATAGCATAAAAAAATATAAGGTTTTAATTCCACGAATTTAACAAATTAGGTAATTTTCTTTAAAAGAAAGATTACTTTTTTTTCTTAGAAAATTGAATTTACTATGGGTGATAGCAATTAAAGTAATTAAAAGTAGTGAGATTACAAGTTAATTATTATTTTTCAATTGGAGAATTAGTATAGATAAGACTAATCGTTTTCAAAGTTGAACAAATTTTTTTTGTTAGGTTGTTACCTAATTAATAAACCTTCCACTGCAGTGTTCCCACCTACATTGTTGTCAGAGCATACCAACAGTATATAGACTTATACTTTTCTATGCAGTTTACTTTTGTGTTGTGTGTGTGTGTCTGTGCTTCATAAGGGTTTAATATTTAAAAAAAAATTTCAAACATGAATAATTTACAAATTTGTTTGCAAATGTGATTGAGAATAATTTGAATTCAAAATTTGATGTGTTCAAATTCTGCAATAGAACAGATTGTCTACAACTGCCTACAACTTTAATCAAAAAGTTGATGATACATTGGGATAGCAGATATAAATTTAAAGCTTTGAAGTCTTCAGTGGTAAGAATATCAATACAACAAAATCATGAAGTAATAATTCAACAAATTCCGGAACTTGTACTCTACTATGAAATAATATTATTCCATCGTTTAACTCAGTTTCATCCAACTTATTTCTTTTTCCCTACAATTATGGATCTGCTTAGTCATTATTATATAATCACAGAAAGAGAAAATCATAACCTTCAAGCATGGCAATACTTGGAGCATGAACACTATTTAATTCATTATAATTATTTTTCCCGAATAATTTGAATTCAAAATTTGATGTGTTCAAATTCTGCAATGGAACAGATGGTCTACAACTGCCTACAACTTTAATCAAAAAGTTGATGATACATTGGGATAGCAGATATAAATTTAAAGCTTTGAAGTCTTCAGTGGTAAGAATACCAATACAACAAAATCATGAAGTAATAATTTAACAAATTCCGGAATTTGTACTCTACTATAAAATAATATTATTCTATCGTTTAACTCAGTTTCATCCAACTTATTTCTTTTTCCCTATAATTATGGATCTGCTTAATCATTATTATATAATTACAGAAAGAGAAAATCATAACCTTCAAGCATGGCAATACTTGGAGCATGAACACTATTTAATTCATTATAATTATTTTTCCCTTCATCATAGCGATAATTATGTATCCACCCTTAATGTAAATGATAGAGATCCATAATACGCTTACTTTTACTGCAATTACTGTGTACCAATAATAATGCAACCCCAAAAATATACAAGATGTAGAATAGATATGTGGATAAGTATAATCTATGTAACCACATTTTCATATAGTATTAAAAATCATATTTCATCCATGTTTTGTCATGGATGTAAGTTTAGCACCTTATTTAGGTAGTTTATATCCGGTTACCAGCGGTAATTTATTAATTGGTGACTATTCATATGGTCAGCAAATAGTATTGTATAATGATGATCATTATGATCATGAAATTTTTTAATATTTCTATTATTTTAAAGAAAAATTGATATTTGTGTACTACTGCTGTGTATAAATCAATAAATATGTTTATTGTGTACTAAAAACAAATTGTTTTCTTCCAGTCATGGTACATTTTTTCTCTTATTTGCCTGGACTATATGGAAACAATCCTTACTTCATTTTGAGTTTTTACTCTTTATTTAGTTTTAAAGATTCTATTTAAAAAAATAATATTAAGTTTACCTCCCATCACATAATTACTACCTAAGTAGGTATAGGATATCAATTCCAATAAGGTATGTTGTAGTATTCATAAGATGTACATACGAGGTGTGTCAAAAAAGTTCCCAGACTGTATTTTTCTCGCACCATGTGGTAACACTGCGTTGGTGCCAACTAGTGTGCCATGAACATACATACATCTGTCTAGTATGCGTACGCAAAGTTTCAAGGTGATAGGTTAATTTCTCTAATTTTGGCGAATTTAATTGTAATTGAATAACTTTTTGACGTGCCGATTTTTTTTACTATGGAAATAGACGATAAGATTGAACAGCGTGTGGTGATCAAGTTTTTAGTGAAATCGGGTGAAACAAACGCTAATATTCGATCTAAGCTAGCAGCTGTATACGGCAACAACACAATGAGCCGAACTACCATTTACGAGTGGATAAAACGCTTCAGAGAGGGTCGGGAGGCGGTGGTCGACGATGCGCGAGAAGGAAGAATTAAATGAAGATCGCCGTCAAACGCTACGAGATGTCGCTAGCAGTGTTGGGACATCACATGAGACCGTACGAAAAATTTTACGAGAGGATTTAAACATGAACAAAGTGTCTCCTCACATGGTCCCAAAAGTCCTTTCACAGGAGGAAAAAGAAAACCGCATCCCCATCGTCTGCGACTGGCTGGTCGCAGATGAAACTGAAAATATTTTTGATAATCCTCTTTTATACTTATGGAGAATAAAATTTCGGCGAAGATTTAACTAAAAGGTTACTTTTGGATTTTTTATAACGAATATAGTGATGAAAACGATCTCCCATTACAGGGTATACAACGCGTATTTTGAAAGGTTCGCCAAATATGCCTGCTCCATATTTTGGAGGCTTACCAATGGTGGAGTCTACTCTCAATATCCCAGAGGTAGTAACAGCACATTCGAAGGAGATGGTGGACGCAGTGCGAACGAAATTAAATGAAGATCGCCGTCAAACGCTACGAGATGTCGCTAGCAGTGTTGGGACATCACATGAGACCGTACGAAAAATTTTACGAGAGGATTTAAACATGAACAAAGTGTCTCCTCACATGGTCCCAAAAGTCCTTTCACAGGAGGAAAAAGAAAACCGCATCCGCATCGTCTGCGACTGGCTGGTCGCAGATGAAACTGAAAATATTTTTGATAATCCTCTTTTATACTTATGGAGAATAAAATTTCGGCGAAGATTTAACCAAAAGGTTACTTTTGGATTTTTTATAACGAATATAGTGATGAAAACGATCTCCCATTACAGGGTATACAACGCGTATTTTGAAAGGTTCGCCAAATATGCCTGGTCCATATTTTGGAGGCTTACCAATGGTGGAGTCTACTCTCAATATCCCAGAGGTAAGTTTTGCTGTGGAATACAGGTTATTGAGTCTATAGGGAAGTGGTAGGTATAATGAGGAAGTAAGAATACAAGGCCAGCTATAAACAAAGTCTAATTTTGTCTAGAGCCCTGCTAAATCAAGGATGCCTCGTCCCTCTTAGAAATTATTTGAGTGCCTGGACTGCAATGGGAACTATAGACACTGTGAAGGTAGAAGAAAATGGGTGGGACAGCCCTCCGAAAACACCTGAGATAGATAACATAAGGTGAGAATTCACAAGACTATGGTCACATTGGGAATGAGCAATTGTGATCTCACAGAACTATTTAGTTCTCTGTAATAAGTTTGCATCTCAAGTCTCCATAGCTTTTCTTTGAGCTCACTGGATACTTGATAGCTCTATATAATTATTAGATAAGATGATATCATAGAGGCTACTTCCCACAACAATCTTGAGATTCAATACCTTAACTTTAGTGCATTAAAAATCATTGGACTATAAAAGTCATCTCATCAGTGATGAAGATTATATTCACTCCACATCACAACACTTGGTGGGGTGAAGGGAAAATAACAACAAACAAGAAAATATACAAGCAAATATTCCTTACTTAGGCCATTATATACTTGTGTTCAGGAAAAAGTATCTGGAGATAATTGTTATAAATACCTATAGGTACCACACTATATATTTATTAAGTAGAACAATAATTTATTCACAATTCATTGATATTCTGTTGTTTTTTTTTATGCACAACTGGGCATAATTTTTTTTATCCACAAACGGGCCTCCTTTTTTTTTTATCAGCAAGTGGTACTTTCTATCGTATTTAATTTCTTTTTTTTCAGAAATGAGTTGTAAATATTTTGTGGAGGTGTTTGAAATGGCCGTAATTTGCTAGAGCTAAAATATATGATGCCTCTAGTACATGGTTGTGAATACCAACTGTAGAAACTCTGATAAAACTCTCTTGCCTTAAAACTGCCGGAAATACCGATGGCAGGTTTTATTGCTAGGGAATTTGCAAAACATACAGCCCAACTAAACCCCATAGAAAAACCAAAACAACCGCTTATCAACTTTGTAAAAGGTGACGACCTCGCCAGCCCTACACAAGAAAGCGCAATCAGAGTGGAAACAACCAGGAGCAAGCCAGCGACTGGTGAGACGATGCTCCGGCGGAGCTTAAGCAGCTTAAGCAACATAGCTTATTCTGTGGGGGGTCTACTTGGCCTAACCAGCATGGCGGCCTCGTACTACACCCCCCTCGGCCCACACAAAAACTTTCAAACACTGGAGGACGTGAACCAGCGAATTTTATTCATCCGTTCCACATTCCCTGCTACAAGTAACAATAGCCCAGACCAAAAGAATCCGTTCAGTCCATATTCAATCATAACTCAGTTACAAAAGGAAAAGCAAAACCTGAAAGAACCCCGTGACATAATCAGAAAATCTCAGCAGCAATTATTAAAATCCGGATCACTACAACACCCGTATTCACTCATCTTTTATCATCATAAATTTATACCAGCTATGGAATTCCTGGTGCTAAGGGGAGTCTATGAGCGGTTCTACGAACCTGTTTCGGTGGACTCGGTCAGCAACCTCCTGCCGTACCAGGAATACATTAAAATGCACGACCCTTCTCCCGCTGACGTGGAGGCGAGGCTGATTGGAGCTGCAACCGTAGCGTTAAGGAAAAGGTGTGCCAGTAACCGGACTCTTACCCAGGTAATTGCTAATGGTAATTTCACACTGGAAGAAGTGAGGGGGGACTTGTTCCTCCAACACTATTCCTATGCCTTAGGTCACTGCGTAAGCCAAGATCTGAAGATGTCCAAGGGTATTGCCCTGGACTTCAAGAAGAAATGTGGTGGAGTAGAGACTCTAAGAGCGCAAAATTGCAAAGTTGGCGAAGTGGCAACACTTAGGCACAAAATTGAAGAAGGGGGGAGAATTGCGGAAAAGTTACAACCATTTTTTACGTGATCACCAAAAAGCATTACTACGACAAACCAACACTGGAAAATTTCGCATTGGCCATCCAGTCTCTGGTTGACAAGTGCGAAAAAAAGAAAAATCACTAAGCTCGCAACTCCTCGCTTAGTCTGCGGCTTAGATGGCTTGGACTGCGAGGTGGTCAAAAGTTTGAACATCCGAAAGTTCATGCATTCCGGCATTCTAGTGAGGGTTTGCTCTGGACCAAGTGAGTTCTGGGGGAGAACCCGTTACTAAAAACTGCTAAATAATAAATAATAGACTTTCTTTTTCTATCCATCCCCCTTGTAAGGCCCGCCTCCCTGAAGGTCCGGTTTGGCCGACGAGGTCCCTATCCTAAACCTAAACTTAAATTTAAAAGTATGTTCCAAATACAATAGTCATAACCGCACCCCTTGTAAAGCCCGCCCCCCAGTAGTGTGCAGCACACGCCTTATACATTCACGCAGGTAGTGTGTAGTACACGCCTTATACATTCTTACATGTAGTGTGTAGTACGCGCCTTACGTGTGGTGTGTGGTACACACCTAGTGTGTAATACACGCCTGGTGTGTGGTACGCACCTTGGGTGTGGTGTGTGGTACACGCCCTATACTTTCATACATGTAGTGTGTAGTACACGCCTTCATAAAAGTAGTGTGTGGTACACGCCCTATACATTCTTTCATACAAAACTAAAAACTAAAATTAATATTATTTCTTACCTTCGTTTCTTCATATCTCTCAAAAGTCATATTTTCCTAGCCTCAACTATATACAACCTTATTGCTGTGTCGCGAGAAAAGCCCCAGGCATAATCTCGCGACAGAGTAAATAAACAAAAATTCAAAATTCAAATCTAAAACAGATGTGGGTCACTTGAGTGCGTGGCCCACATCTGTTCCCAACTTTGGCATCAGAAAAAAGAGAAAAACTAGCCCAAACCCGGATCGTCCCGGGTGCTGTTTTTCTTTCTTTCTTTTTGGTTCTTTCCTGAGGGCAGGTCGGGGGTCGACTCAATACCACCGAAGGCTTCCCACGCTGGGTCTCGGGCCGGCGTGGGGTTAAGCTGGAGGTTGGTGAGTCGGTCCTGGGTGCTTTTGCCCCGGGACGTTTCGGGTTTGTCTTCCCCGCTGGAAAGCGGGTGGGCCAACCTGTCCCTCCCCTCCCCCCTCTAATTATAAGCTAAATCAAACGCTCAATTTTCTTGGTATAATTTACTATAACAAATAGTAGTCGTAAAAAATTGTTTTATTAAACTTAAAAAAGTATAGTAATATAATTTTTCTTTGTCAATGTATTAACATTTAATTCTGTATAAATATTTGCTTAATAAATTTCCCCCATGGAATTCCATTGCCCCCCCCCCAAAAAAAAAGAGAGCCAGTGCATTTTTCTCCATATTAGAAGAAAATAATCCCAATGCGTTGGTAATTAGCTACGACTGTCAAAAAAATCTGGTCTTACCTAAGATACTTGATGGTGCGGCGTATTATAGTAGGCAACTTTACTTCAATAATTTCACAGTAGTTCGTGGTAATTCACATACTGAGTTGAATCCGAGTACAGTTACTTCTTTTGTGTGGACTGAGAACCAATACAAACGGAACTCTAATTTAATTTCCTCCTGTGTTTTACACTACTTGAAATCGATCACTGATTGGAGCTCTTACAAGAACGTAGTATTGATAGCTGATGGATGTAGCGGCCAGAACAAAAATACCTCAATGCTTGGATGTGTGCTTTTTGGTTTCATAAGTACGCTCCAAAAACAGTAGGCGAAGTTCAACTTGTTTTCCCAGTTACCGGAAATTTGTTCATACCGCGGGATTGTGTCTTCAGTAATATTGAACGAGTCGTTAAAAAAATGGAAACTATAACGACCCCTGAAGAGTATGCTGAAATCGTGTCGTGTTTCTCTACTGTTCTGCCGATCTCTAGCACTGTCAATGTGATCGATTTCAAAGAATGCACTCAGAAGAAACCTTGTAGATCCGCTGTCCAATTGCATTTCAAAATCTCTCAGTGCAAGAGAATTTTTTTGAAATGATCCAATAGTAACGATGTTCTTATTTGAGGCGAGTATTTCTATGGAATGGAATCAGGAGTGTATAAATTGATATTCGTGAATAAATTCAACGCTACTCACTTTTCACTGATTGAAGTTCCAGAATGTACTTAATGTCATTGATGCCTCTAAGAAGAAGGATGTGGATAAACTATTACAGAAACATTTCGGCGAACAATGGTGTGATTTAGAATCGTTGGTGTTTTATCGGGAAACACTAGATGGGGTTCAAAATTTGGTCGATGATGCAAACAGGGGCGAAGAGAATGTCGATGACCCTGAGGAGCAGTGCCAGCCAACCCCTGAAGACGACTTAGGCGACCAGCTAGTTGTTTAATGATTTTGTTAAAGAGAAGATAGAAATTCAATTTTTTAATAATTAAATTTATTATTTTTCTGTGTTCAAACAAGGATCGTGTAGCTTTACATTATTTTGTATTAATTATAATCATTTTCTATTTTGAATACAAGAAAACCTGAGAATTTTTGTTTTTTTTTCTGTTGGAAATTTTGCTCCTTTTCTACTTTCAGTACGAATTAAATCACAAATAATGCTCAGATATGATTTTTTTTCCATTCCAGCATCTTTATCAATAGATCAATGTATATTTTGAAACTCATCAGCACAAATTCTCCTTCATTTTGCAGCCCAAAATCAATAGTTTTTATCAACTTCGTGTCAAAGTCAGAATTCTCCAAACTGAAAATTAGAATGATAGCTCCGAGTTGATCAAAAAAAAATAATAAAAAAATGGGTTAATCTATTTGTAATAAGAAGCACTATCTACAGGCGAAATTATACACCTCTCCACCAAAAGGTATGCCGGTTATCAGTGTTGGAACAAAACTGACTTTCATTACTCCAACCTGAAAATAATAGTGTTACAAGAATTGATATGTCCACTGAGAAGGTGAAAGATGAGCTTTTTGAAAAGTGCAAAGCCTTGGTAAAAAAAGTATGGATTCTGCTCAGATGAAATATACAATATGGAAGAAACTAGTCTCAAACTTGTTTCAAAGTCGCCGAAAATAGTATGCGGTAAGGGATCCAAAATAGTCATTGTCAGGAAATTGCTTTGACTATAGAGTATATGGACCGAGCTAGCTGAGTAAATAGCGTCGTCAGACATCCTACCGAGAAAGAACGCTTCTGATTGGTTGTTTTCTTATCATGTAAAATGTAAAAAATCAGATCTCAGCGAGTTTTTATCGTAGAAAGTTCGTTCATAGCTCATATTGAAGTACTTCAAAAATAAACAACTTTTCAATTCTTGTGCTTTTTCATTTAAACGAGTAATTTTCAAGCAATTTGCATCAGCGGCATACACTACTACAACGAACGAGTGACTGAGTCTAACGTTCGTCTCGTTGTGGTTTATGCGCGTGGTGGTTGAGGGGAACAGGACGGTATGATTACCCAATCAGAAGCGTTCTTTCTCCGTAGGATGTCTGACGACACTTTTCGTACCGTTTGTACACAAGTAGCTCGGTCCATATACTCCATAGTCAAAGGGAAATTGGGTGAGAGAAGCAAGACCATCTCCAATGCAACATGTGCTAATGCATTAAGAAATGTGATTTTACCTCCCTTTATTATTTTCAAAGGGGAATCATTGAGCAAAGATATTATTGAAGGTAAACCCTTACAATATTTGATTCCAAAGGGAAAGGCTGTTATATTTTCGACAAATCCAACGGGCATAAAGGATGTTCAGAGATAGCAACCTGTTTACTACATCACCTCCAAAACGAAGTGCCTGAGACTATGCATGAAATTAATATGTGGTGGGATACTTGGGCTGCATAAAATCGCAATCATTATCTGGTAGCTATGATGATAATAGGCTGTAAACAGCATTCCTCATTTAAAAACTATAAATATGAAATATCTAGTCAGGGCACTAGTATCTCAAATGCGACTCCATGCACGGATCAATCGAATGTGCAAAAAAAGGACAAAAACTGTTTACAACTTCTGAAGTAAGATTGGTAGTAGAAGAAGCAAGATTAAAACTAGAATGTTATCGTGCTCAAGAACTTGCCTTCAGTTAATTTATTGATGTTAAAACATTGATATTTGCATTCATGCAAAACTTTGAAAAACAAGATGATGGGTAGTCTGTAGATTGGTTAAAAATGAAGTGGATTTGAGTAATAAAGAATTTGGATAGAGTTTATTTCAAGTATGACTACAGTGTAACAGAAGAATTCAAATCATTCAACTTTATGAAAAAGCTAACTAAAAGTAAATCAAAATTCTCTGAACCCAAAATGACATTGAAGAATATAAGTTTTCCATTTTGTTAGAAATTGTAAATTTATTCAATTTAAATATGACGATGTTCAATCTGAGAAGTTTGAGCAGGAAATAATTTTTCAAAATTGTGTCCAAATCAAAGACTTTGAATCATTCATTCTTGAGAAGACTGCCTATAAGGAGTTACTTCTAATCTCTCTTGAAAAAAAAGGAGATTTGTTGGTGATACTGAAGGAAGGAGTCATTCCTCAGGTGTACAAAACCTATTACGAATCTCTACCTGCATCAAAAAAAGTTGAAGACGTTGCTATTTGGATTACTGACTCAGTGGGTCCTGAAGAAGACCCAAGATACTGAGACAACAGCCGAAAATAATAAAGATGATGAATACAAAGTTTATGAGTGTGAAGAAATCAAATCTGAATCTAAATGTGAATCTGGTTTGGATTAATTTAATATAGTTATCCTATAGAGTTCTCATTTATAATGTAATCATTTTAGTGTTTTATTTTGATGTATTTGATTGAAATCCGAAATAAATACCAGATTTTAGGTTATTAATTTTTCAAAATATTGTATTTTTGTAGTGCAAAAAGCTCCTTTGTTTTAAAAATTTTTACGTTTTGTAGTGCAAAATGGTTCCTTGTACATTTCTTTTCAATTTTTTTTAATATTTTCCCTGTTTTATAACTTTTTCACATTTTGCAAGTAAGTAACATTGAACCTGAATAAATTATCTATGCAATGTTACCAGCCAATGCCACAAAATTAAAAAATACTCAAAGTATATAGTGGGTGAAGTATTTATTTTGCTCTCCTGCAAATTTGTCATTTTTGAACGTGGAACCCTTTTGCACTTAGCCAGCGAGCTGTTTTATCATCTTTTAAACTTAACTGCTGTAAATTCTTGGCTACTTTGGAAAAGGGGCCAAGAAAATTTGGGTCAAAAGCTCAGCTTATCGGATTTTTAAAAAGATTTAGCTATGGTACAGGGTCATTCTTATTTAGCGCTCCAGTTTTGAAAAATCGTAGAAAAATTACATTTTATTTTTACGCCGCTTTCTTGGCTGCACTGAGTGCCCAGAAGCGGGATATTTTTTATACTTGACATGCCGCGGCACCAGGGAACTCTCACTCGGCTCTATAATTGAATTAGTAAAAGCTATTACTTTGAACATTTTCGAAAAAAATGTGCTTTTTGGGGGGTGTGATTTTTGAAAACAACGAGTTTTTGGAATTTTATTGAAAATTTCACCTTTTTATGGTCATTGAATTATGTTAGAAGGTTGTAATTCGTGTTCCTGTTCGGTTTCCCTCAACGCAGACCTATGAAGTGTTTCATAAAATTCCATAAACTTGTTTTCAAAAATCAAGCCCCTCCCCCAAAAAGTACATTTTTTCGAAAATGTTCAAAGTAATAGCTTTTACTAATTCAATTATAGAGCCGAGTGAGAGTTCCCTGGTGCCGCGGCATGTCAAGTATAAAAAATATCCCGCTTCTGGGCACTCAGTGCAGCCAAGAAAGCGGCGTAAAAATAAAATGTAATTTTTCTACGATTTTTCAAAACTGGAGCGCTGAAAAAGAATGACCCTGTATTATGTTGTTCAGGTCCAGTAATCTCACCTACTCACGGAAGACCAACTTCTACCTCAGATAATCAGAAGAGGTCATCCTGTGACGCTTCCCCCTGTCGATGCTTGTTTGGACCAATTTGGTCATTTTCCTATGAAAACAACAACCCAACAAAAATGTAGGAAACCTGGCTGTAAATTGAAAAGCTGCTTCGCATGTTTGAAATGTAACCTTTTTCTTTGTATCAAAGAACAAAATTGCTTTCTCGATTTTCATATTTTACATTTTTGTTAACTTTTGTTGGTTGAAAATGATTTACGTTTTGTTTTAATGAAAAAATGATCGGATTTTCATCAGCGTTCTTTTTTTTTTTAGTCGAAAAAAGTCAAAAAATGTGTATGCTAACACCTCACATATTTCACCCCTTTGATTTTTTTTAGACCCTAAACAATACCAAAAAAATTATTTCACTGAAAAAAAATGTTGCTCATTTAAGGGTTAGGATGTGGTAAACCCCCATCTATTGAATTTTTTATTTAAAAAATTAATTATGTATTAAACTGTTTTATAGCAAAGAAGTTAAATTTTTCTGTATTAAATAGATTGGTTTTTAGTGATAAATTGGTTAAATTTGTTTGTAAAAAATTTATTGAGTTTTTCATGAAAAATTATCCTACTTGAAAGAAAAATATACATGCTCTTCTACTTCTACTGAACAACAAAGGACTAAGAAAAGGAGAATTTTAGGGGTTTCTAAATTAGTTTTTATTTAATTGTGTATGGTAAATTCTGTTTTTTACCCCTCTTCTTCACTCTTCTCTTACATTTGGAAGTGAAGAGGATGGATGCTGGAAACACAAACTTTTTAACACATAGTCAATGCTGTGTCATTTCTTCTTTGATCATTGCTGCTGAGGTTTTACTGTTGTGCTTCTGCTTGCTCATCAAACTTTTAAAATTTTGTTTAAAAAAAATATGAATCCAACTTTGGAAAAACTTATGAGAGAACACAATTTGTTTTACTCTCAACAGAAAGAATTGCACTTCTACAAATTAGAATTAAAATACTATGTAATATTTTGTAAGTACTTGTAGGGGTTCACATACCATCTATATATACAACTCTCACCCATGTGATAGCTACAAATGTAGCTGTTTCACTACTCTTAGGTAAAGTAATGTTGTTATATTGTATTTAAGAAATGAGATACCAGCCAACAGCATCCAACTCGGATCTGGTTGCTTATCTATGTGTTGGAGTAAACAAATGTATTTTATTTTATATCTCTCACACGCATTGCGTCTTCTGGTCTCGCCTAGCCTACACCTTGCGGGTTTATTATATATACGTGAATGTAAGCATAATTCGGATGGGTTTACTTATCCTGATGAGTATAGGCAACCAATCCTTACGGATTTATTGCCCATGAGGGTTAATTTAGACGGGTTCTTGAATCCGGATGAGTTGATAGGTTAATTCATACAAATAGATATATCCAACTTGAAGTTCAATATTTTCTATCTATGAAAGGGGTGGACAAAAAGTTTTGAATTTTTTTTAGATTGTAGGTACTATGTATACATATAACATTGAGAAATTTTTTCAAAAAAAAAATCCTGGAAGAATCTCAAAAATTCATCAAAAAAGGAGGCAAGGGCCCATGAATTTTTTCTCACACAAAGTTTTGTAATACCCAAAATTATAACATGAATTTTTTCGGGTGAGGGAAGGGGGCAAAAATGGATGTAATTTTCAAAGAAATGAAATTTTTACTGATTGTTGATATGAACCATGTTATGCCAAAAGCAACCAATTGACAAATTTTGAAGTGCCAAAATTTCAACAAATTTCTCGCTGGCAACATAGAATATGCTTCCAAATCAGAGCTGAAAGCAAGGTAGTCATATACCGCAGTATACCCTCGACTGCCCCACTAAAATGAGGTATGATCGCCTAATGGTATGATCACATTGGAAAAAAGTGGTAGATGATCATAACCACTTACCACTCATGTTAGCTAATGGGAAATTTTTGATGTCGCTTGGTTGCTTTTGGCATAACACGGTTCATATGTAGACTATATCTGGGATTTTAAAAAAATTCCTGAATTTTCCAGATTACTCTGCGGTTGGAAAATCACAACAATTCGGCAAAAAACACAAGAGATGATATGGAATTCCATCCATCCCCTCGACATATCAATCTCGCCACTGAACCTAGATCTGAACTAGCACTTCAACATGCGCCAGCTATAAAAGTAGCGGCTCCAAGATTTGTCCCCCGCGAATCTGTACCACAGAGATCCCAAATTCGAGAACACAACTTTTCCTCTCAAAATAGAGGTGGTATTTTGACTGCACAGGATTCACATCACAAACATATACGCCTCCAATATCGTCACAGGTGTATAATCGTTCAAGATTTGTACTACCATCGCCCCCCGTACAGTCAGGGCAGCCTCTGATACCACAAGGGTCCAATAATGGGTGTAATTCTTCTCCTATATAAGCTGTACATGAGAAAACCTATTACTCAATTTTAAAAACTGCTTTGCTCCCTGTTTTTGAGAAATTAACAGTATTAGGCTACAAGATGACAGAAATCAAACAGGAAATGAAGGAATTATGTGAATCTCAGGCCACTCTCGCCCAGCTTCTGTCACCCATCAGTATAAATATGGATGAAGTCTTTTCATCAACAAAAGAGAGCCTAAAAAATATTGAGTCAGAATTATCTACTGGCGACGAACACTTCCATAATTCCGCACTGGCCCCCCTGTAACTTCCAGACACACCAATTTCCGGCTTCGTGGCTCAGTAATTTAACCGCCACCTCACTTCTGGCCAACCAAAAAGCAGCAATAGTAGGGTAAATTCACCACCTCTCCGGTACCCCCTCATTGAGTTCAAACATGGTGGAACACTGACGTCATCGTCCCAACCAACAGAAAATCTGGTCCCCCGATAAGCCAGTCCTCCGGAGGAGCCTAACTAACCTGGCTCAGTCGGTGGGCGGCCTTATGGGAATAACAAAAACAAGCAAAAATATATTTGAACCTCTGGGGCCATATGGAAATGTGCAGATCCTCGAGGATTTAAATCAGAGTACTTTTTGTTCGCACCACCTTCCCAACTTCACACCGCAATCTTAACACGAATAACAGCAATAGCTCAAACTCTATTATAAACCAAATCAAAAGCGATAACGACAATAAAACAGAACCAAATTTTTTTGAGGAGAATACTTTGATTTGAGAAACCATAACTCAGCTATGGAAAATGTAACATATCTGTACGGGCTCAATACAATAGGTCAGTTAAAATTTTTCTGACAATGTTCCATCACTTCAAAGTTTTTGAAAATTTTATGGTATATTTATGGATACATGACAAGTTTTTTGAGAAAAAATTCCATTGTACCTCTGAACATTTTTTCAAAATGGGGCTCAAAGTTTTTAAAACGATGTAACTTGACAAAAAATTGCCCAATTTTTTTTCTTTTTTTGGTCTGTTCCTTCCATTTTGTAAGAGCGATTTAAAAAAACATGAAATTTTCATCTACATTTACCAAACAATTTAAAAAAATTAAAAAATTGAAAAAATACACATTTTGGCCTCTTTCTCAAATGATACTTGCGCTGGGATTCCAAAAAATTTTTCAAAATATTATCTCATCTTGGTTAATTTTTGGGGTGGAAGCGATCAAAATTGGTACCCTTTCAAATAATATGGTGCTATTTCAAACGGAAGTTTAAATTTTTATTAAAGTCATTCGAAATGTCAACCGAGAACAGGGCTTGCATTATTGGCAGAACACTGTCATTAACAGGGCTGGAAGAATGAACGAAGAACGGGAACAAAGAACGAAGAACATAGTCATTTTTTTGAAAGAACTAAAGAACAAAAGAATAAACATTGAAAAATTACCGAAAAGAACAAATGGGAACGAACGACAAATCTTTAATTTGGCTTAAAGAACAAGAACGAAGAACACTAAATCCTTGATTGTTCTTTGTTCTTTCTTTTTTCCCCATTTTCCTTCAATATCATGGTAAAATCCAAAACTATTGAGTATATCAAAAATTTTGTAATAACCAAAAATACTCAGCGTACCGATTTCTATAGGAGTAGTTGGTTTCAAAGTCGAAATTACTTAGCTTCTTCGTTCACACATGCCTATCATAGGATGAAAAATTCAGGTGGAAAATTACGACTTAAAAACCAACTAATCCAATAGAAATCGGCACGCTGAGTATTTTTGGTTATTACAAAATTTTTGATATAATCAATAGTTTTCTTAAGATAGAGGAAAGAAGAATTGAAAAAAATTGAAAATCTTCAAATTTAGGTAAAAAAAATTCAATTAGCATAAACTTAAGGTCTCTCCTCACTAAATCGAGGTCGCAGAATCTAAATTTTGGGCCACTTTTATCCTAGAATTCACCCCAGGGCCCCTAATCAAATTTTGGTACCTATCCCCATCGACGTTACATTAATATGGACTGCTACTTCAAATGGGAGAATTTGAGACATGAATACGGGATGAATTTTGCAAGAATCATTCTGCCCATGCACAAAATACACGAAATGTTATTGTGTTGGTGCGAGACACTGCGGACACACGGCGAATACTGGAACTACGAGATACATATCTGATAGCACAGCGGTAAGAGGAATCCATAAAATCCTGTGTGCGCATCACGTGTTTGCAAAATTCATCCCGTATTCATGTTTCAAACGAATCACCAAAATCCCCATTGAAGTAGCAGTCCATATTAATATAATGTCGATGCCTATCCCCCTCTTCAGCTAACAAAAATGTTTTTTTTTTTTGTAAAAATTCCACACGTGCATCGATTACGCAAAAATACAACAGTGTACAAAATTCTAATACTTTCTGTCCAGTAGGAACGGAGAAAATTAATTTTTTGTCATTTTTCATCACGAGTTCTTGGTTATTTTGCTCTGTCGAATAAAGTGCACTGCGTACCATAGTTCCTAGCTACGTTTTTTCTTTCCAAGAATTGTTTTCTTCAAATTACGATTTTTTTCCATTTTCTCGCGTTCTACCGGATCGATTTTATTCAAATTTGACAAAATATTACATTTTCATGTCTACTACACTTCCTACATACAAGAAGCATGTTACACTTGGCAGCTTTTAAAGCAGTATTTTTCGAGAGAAAATCTATCAAAAATATCAAAATTTTATTTTAAAAATATTTTCAGACTCTAAGCCTATGCCTATACCAAACTTTGCATTTTTAAGTAAGTAATTCTATGTTATTTCATTGAAATAATCATTTTTACATGGATGTTTTTTCCTCTGGGATGGGGGGAGGGGGTCGTCATTCCAAAATTTTTAAGACGTTATTTTTAAGACCACTGACTTTCAACAACTTATAGGTAAATGTTTATATTTTTGAAATTAACTTAATATCATAAAGTCAGAAAGTCATAGATCGATATGTTTTTTTTTAAGACGCTGACTTTCAGAAACATTTTTATAGTTTTCAAATTAACCTAATGTCAGAAAGTCAGAAGTCATAGATCGATATGTAACGCTATTTTAAAAATTTAATACAATATCAGAAAGTCAAAATGACAGGCAAAATATCAGAAATTCAGTAGCTGACTTTTAAAAACAAATTTTCATATTTTCGAAATTAACTTGGTATCAGAAAGTCAATATCTTACTTTTAAAAGCATAAATTCTATTTTCGAAATTGACTTGCTATCAGAAAGTCAGATGCTGACTTTTGAAAATTTACAAATTTTTCTAATTAGGTAACTTGCCAAATATCAGGAAGTCAGAATGATACGAAAAATATCAGAGAACTAAAAGCTGATTTCCAATTTCAAAAACAAATTTTTATATTTTTGAAATTATAACTTGATATCAGAAGTCATGATGACAGGAAAAACCATATCCATGTTACCAAAATTTCCTTTTAGAGGAAACTTTACTTTATTTTTTTTTATGATGTAGGGGATAAAGTTCGTTCCTACATTCTAAGGTTTTTTTCTACCACATAATCCTCTTACCCTCCGAAATTGAATTAAAATTATTGAAAATCATTCTTTTTTATTATTATAATTAGAATTTCTTACGTTAAAATCAAAGAAAAAAACCTATTTGCTCTTCACAGCCTCCAGAAAAATCTAAAATTTTTCAGCTAGGTACATATCCTTCAGTTTAAATCTATATGAGACGCAGCCAGGGATACCCGACCATATGTCGGAAATTTTTTTTTTCGTTTTTTTGACTCTTTAAATAGTACAGACTTGTACCTTTCGAATAGCGCAAACCACATTAAAAAAGGTTGAGAAATGAATTTTCTATGATTTTTCAAAGTTTACCAAAAAATGATTTTCAAAAATCAAAGTTTTGAGAAAAACGCAAAACAAAATTTGGAACTGTTTTCAATGAATAAAAAAAAATTATGTTCTGTAAACGACTTTTCTCATCGGAAATGGTTTATTTACGTCCTCTTACATCACTTTAGGTCATTGACCCCTTCCAGAAGTTGCCGGCATCGAAAATCGAAACCATACCATATGTCGGGAATCATCTTTTTTCAAGAAAGAATGACATTTTTGGTACAAAATTTGTTTTCTTAATAATCGTACACCACTGTAGTTCATTAAAACGAACCTGAAATTACGTGCATTGAGAAATGAAATCATAGTGCAAGTCAAACAACTTTACAAACCAAACGGTGAAAATCATGCTTTGAAAATTAGTGTTCAACAAATATCCGGATAATCAAAATGAAGAGTTTCAACGGGAAAAAATTGAATTTTCGATTTCGATAATCGATTTTTCAATTTCGATAATCGATTTTTCAATTTCGATTTTTCGATTTCGATAATCGACCTTTAAATTTTGTGAGGGTTCGTGAAAGAATTCGGGAACTATCGGAAAAGTTCAACCGTTTTCGGGATGTTTTCGGAGCTGTTCGGCAATTTTCGTGTGATATCCGAATAATGCAAATAGTATTTGGTATTTGGATATTCGGATATTTGTTGAACACTACTACGTTTCAATAATAATGAAAGTTGTAAATTTTAACATATTTTTATAAAATTCCGACATATGGTATGGTTTCAATTTCTCAGAGGCCTTCAGCAAAATTCGTTTTTTAACCAAGAAGATGACACTTTTGGGACCTGAACCTTTTCTCATATGAAAGTAGAGGGTTCATAGTATACAAATTAATAAAAAAAAAAATTCCATATTTTTGGTCATTTTTTCTTAATTTGCGTTTTTCTCGAAATTTACTTTTCCGACATATGGTCGGGTATCCCTGGCTGCGTCTCATATTTTTTGCAGAAAATTTTTTAACTGGGTTGAAAAATATGCCTACTGCTTTTGCATTACGTCTCGAAACAGCTTCAAAACAATTAGGGAGGTGGAGAATAGGTTACCTATCTATGTGTACAGGTACACATAGATAGGTAACAATTTTTAGCGAGAGTCGATGAGAAGGGTACAAAATGTTTAAATTTCGCCATGTTTTTAACTGAGGATTACTTCAAGAAGATTCATTCAACACCATTCATTCCACTCTTACAAATTATTCATCAATCATTCAGACTCGAAAAAGTTGTTTTTTCAATTTTATGTATTGTTCCAAAAAATTTCTAGTTTCCTTATTTATGAACTGAGATAGATTATTTTTCATTTTCAAAAAAAGTGAAAAGGAAGTAGGTAACTAGAAAGTTGTGTCTAGACTTTTTTTCAAAAAGAAAGTGGTAAAAATGTCACCTAACCCCTCCCATTGCAACCGTTACCCTTGATCAATCGCTTTTGAAATTTAGTTTAATGTAAACACGTTCGGTACATTTTTCCATAAATATCATTAATAGAATGATATGTATGCTAGATGCATTTAAACTTTTCACCTAAAAATAAGACATCCTTGGACTCTTCTGTTTACCTCTCAATAAAATTTTCAGAAAAGCTTCAGTTTACAACAAATACAAATATGAAGAGTCGTTTTCCAAAACGCATTATCGACCATTTTTTCGAAAATCGTTTTTTTGAGCCAAATTGTTCAGGAGAACGTACTACACAACATGTAGCACTTACCTACCTGAATACCTACTTGAACTTTGTGTTATCCGGCATAAAGCGAAACCCTAAATTCAACATCTGTTTTCCAAAACGCATTATCGACACGGCGCAGCTTTATATCTTCTATGACGTGTCGTTTATGAGGTTTTTGAGGGTGCTAAGTTCGAATATTTGCTTATTTTTTGAATTTGACCCTTCGATGCCCTTCTAGCTCCCCAATTTTGGGAAAAAGGGGGCTGAAAAATGAAAATTGCGTGTGGCATATTGATTTCCCCGTTCCCAAAATTGGGGAGCTAGAAGGGCACCGAAGGGTCAAATTCAAAAAATAAGCAAATACTCGAACTCAGCGCCCTCAAAAACCTCATGAACGACAGGTCACACGTTATTTTTCATTTTTTTGAATTTTGACCTCATCAAGGGGGCCAATAAGAGGATTTAGAGGGGTTGGTTGAAAAAACTGATTACATATTCGAACTCAGCGCCTTCGAATCAGTAGAAATCGATACGTTTCATCATTTTTTTTTTCAAATGTGGGCAAAATTGTGGACCCCTGTATCCCCCCCCGGGGTGAAGAGATCCCATAAAAGATTGTGATTTTAATAATAAATGATTAGTTACGAAGTTATAAAATCTTATTTTCTGTTTTTTTGGGTAATGATGTCTCAATAATGAGTTTTCCAAAACGCATTATCGACATTTTTCTCCGTCCATTGTGGGTAGGTAACGATCTTTCAAACTTTGCTATGTCGCCTAATGTATTGAGGGTCATCATTACTACCATGTTAAACAGGTTTCATACCGAAAAAACATGTTTTATTGATTGGACACAGTTTTTCTCATTTTTCTCGAAATCAGGTTTTGGTCGATAATGCGTTTTGGAAAACGACTCTTCAATTCTATTCGTTTTTTTGAGCAATAATGCATTTTATATTGTAGTTGTCTTAATAATGAGTTTTCCAAAACGCACTAAGTCCCAATCTGTTTTTCAAAACGCATCAGAATCCCAATCTGTTTTCCAAAATGCATTAGTGCTGTTTTTTCTCAGTCCATTGTGGATAGGTAACAATCTTTGAAACTTCGCAATGTCACCTGGTGTATCGAGGGTCGTCCCAACTACTATGTTAAAAAGGTTTCAAACCGAATGCGCATGATTTGTTGAATGGAAAAGTTTTTTTCGTTTTCGAAAATATAGGTAATTCAAATAAATGAAAAAAATCTCAAAATATCATTCAGCAATAACATAGGGAAATCAACCCGATATTACTGAGGAATATCGCGGCATAATGATTTTTAAATTTCCTGGTGGCATCTCCAAAGATATCACACATGACATGCCGGAGATATCACGGTGACATTCTGGTGATATCACTGGTGGCATCACGGAGATCTCGACTGCTTTGCTGGGAACATTTAATATCACCACAAAGTCGGTGCGATATCACTTTGTGATATCACCTATTACAATGTGATATCCCAGTGACATCATGGTGATATTACAATGCTTACCGGGTATCTCCTTATGAATTTAGGGAACTAGCTAGGTTCCTACACTCATCTAATTCGGAAGGATTAATATCTCCGAATGAATAAGGTAGGTTCCTACTAATTTAGTCTGGTACCTATGCAGGTGCGTGCGGGTTAATTTATCCATACGCTCATACATGCACAGTCGCCACAGATAAGCAGACGAGATACTGGTTGAGGCCTACCCGGTCAACGCGAGCCGCTTCAAGCAGTTGTAGGACGTTTCCGACGTCATACTCTTTCAATTTCAATATTTCAAATGTGCTTAGGTAAATTGCGCAAATTATCTAAATATAAAAATTGATGTCAACTCGTACCTACGCGGAATGGAAAATTTTTACTCAAATGATATGTAACAAATCTCTACAAAAAAGTAACTAGTACGAGTCTGGCTATCGACAAAGATTAAATTTCAAAATTATATTAATTTCTGCTTCCCACACTTTCTACCCATTTGCCAATAATTATCTCAAAAAAAGCAAGAATCGAAGTTCGTTTAAAGTATCCATAAAAACGTATTACAAAACCCAACACTTCAGATTATTTGTAAGGGCTCGTAATCAAAATATTTCGCGACTTTCATCAACATCATAGCGTATTCAGCAAACTTGTTTCACACTGAGAACATTTTCTACTCTTAATCGATATTATAATATACGAGAATGAAAATAATCGTATTTCCATTTCAGTATCACAATTTCGCGGTCTAATAAACCTTAGGTACGTTACCCATACGACGCTGGTAAATTCGATGGATAAATTTCTTATCGTTAGGCGAACGTCGTCGAAAGATTAATTCCTTCTGCGCTTTCTTCGGCGAACTTTGGTTAAACGCTAGCTGATATTCAGGACCGTACTCGATGATATATCAGTGGGTAGAATAAAACTCATTTGTTGGTTTAAAAAATTCGGATTCAGTTCCGGGTATACAGACGAGTCATTATCGATCGCTAGATTCGTATCTTGTTGATCATCTTTCATGAATCTACCCAAGACCTGGAACAAATATTGCAGCTGGGTTTACAATCCGATACTGGATATGTTCGAATTTCATCGTTAACGATTAAAAGTGCGATTTGTGTTCAGAATAAAATGTGTGGCCAGTAAATAAACAGATCAGGCGTTCAATCCGAACAAAAACTCGAGTTTATTTTACTTTCATAAAAAAATAATAGTAAACCAATGGGAAAATTATAACAATACTTGGAGAAAAAAAAGAACAAAACGAAAGAAAAACGAAATCAGTAACTACACAAAATGAAAATACCAAAAATCACATTTCGTATAAGCCACAATTTTTACCCAAATGCACAAACCATCATTTGGATTGTAAAATAACGATAAGAATATAAAAAACACCCGGTAAGAGAGAAAAAAGTCTTACGATAATGGAGAAGTAACTATAATACGATAAGTACTGGCAAATGAACAGATGTTTATAAAACAATCCTGTGTAATATTACCTTCACACCATCGAACATATGCGGATTACGACAGCCACGGCATCTACATCCGGTGCACGCTTTACTTTGCATATAACAAGCGCATCTTTGACCGCAGCAAGTTAATTTACCCGGACGAGGGGTTGCGTTGCCACATCTACAGTTAGGACGATCAGGGTTGACAACTGGCTTCGATTTACTTTTACGACAGCGACTTTCACCACCAGAAGTGTTCTAAACATAAAATTATCGTTCATATTACAAAAATCACCGCCGAATAGTTACTGATGAGATAACGTACCTGAGTCGAATTCGAATATCCTTGATGAGAACGTACAGAATTCGATACCGGTAACTGGTCTTTGTCTAGTGATTCGTAAACTGAAACTTTTCTCATTTCACGACGCGAAGTAGCCGGCCTACGTTTCAGTATAAGTTTACTTCTCGTGCCAGCGAACGATACAGAATATAAAGGTTTATCGGTACCGGATTCGTGACCAGTGTCTGAATGCATATCACCGGCAATCTCTCTAAGTTTAGGAACATTTTCAACGTTGAGCGAACGCGGAGAAATAGGTGGCGAATCAGATTTTATATCGTGTTGAGATTCCAACTTAATTTTTCCAACGTCAAAAAAACTTGAATCGTTGATATCGCTGTTAACGGGCGTTAAATTCGAGTCGTAAGCGTCGCTATGCTTTCTTGTACCATTATCGGTTAGATTCGATTCGACGTTTAACTTAGGTTCAATATAACGTCTGGTTTCTTTACCGCAAGGTAATTCGACACCTTTCAGTACAATGCTACGGATATTTTTATCACTTTCCGTATACGTAGGAAAAAATTCAGCCAACAGGGTGAGCAAATTACAAGATTTTATGTAATCGCATAACCCTTTATAACATACCAATAAACATTGCAGTTGACTGTTCTGTATGTATTTCGTGTAATCTTTACACCAGCTACAAGATGGACGTAGTTTTTTACGGCCGCCGACGCACGATTTGCACACATGATGTTGACACGATGTTTCAGTCGGTGAATACGGTTCGTTCAGAAGATTACGACATACGGTGCATGTTAACGACTGCTCCAGACTCGGAAACGTGTTGGCGATCTCTTTACATATGGAAAAATCGTAATGGTCGTTTTCTAATATTAATCTGGCCGTTGATACGTATAATCTAATAGCGTTCATGGTAGATCTACGGCCTAACTGTAAGCAGTCGAAAAACACAGTGTGAATGTGAGTGAATTGTTCTTAGATTAATGGTGAAGAAAGGAGTATGTATTATACGAATAATTAATAGGCTTGTAATAACTTACCGGTTTAGATGATGAAATAAGATTCAACTTCGAAATTTCACGAATTCATGGTGTCTTTCGTGTGAGGACTTTCGTTTGTATACACACACACAATTGATGCACAGAATCACAGAAAAATTATGGGGAGTTGTTATTTTCCGTGACTTGGAAGAGTTGGTGAGAATTGCCCGCAGTAAGAAAATAAAAATAGTCAAAGTAAGAATACTGTATTCGTATTCGATAATTATTTAATTTTTTATTGGAAAATGAACTGAGTTTTCAATGTTAATAAGACAATTTGTTACATTAATGTTTATTTCTGATGATTCGATCCAATTTTTCAAGCAAAAAACGTAGAATTTTGTCCAAACCAAAATTGACACTTCATTCGAGTATTTTTACGTGCTGTAGTTAGGCTACACTGCAAATGAAGTAGGTTAATTTTTTACCTACTGAAATGAAACTAGTTCATTTAAATTTTTTTTTTTTAAATTATTGATTTTGAAAATAATGCAATGCTTTTATCATTAATAAAATAATCATCAAGTCGATTCGGTTCGGTGTGTTTTTTATATTTCATCTTAATTAGTGAACAATAAGGAACGAAAATGAAGTTGAATCAATCCCCTCATCTTTTCTACACCTTAAATTACAACCAAAAATTATCGTAGTAAGTATCGTTTCAATCAATTTCAACCGCGAACATGAAATTCATCACAATAGTGACAATACTTATTATTATTTCAATCGAAAGTTGTAAGTAATTTCAAATTAAGTATCATATTTCACAGTTTTCACCAGTCGAAATAAATTTGCGTATCCATTCCTAATTTGAACGGTTTTCCCAGCTTGAAAAAATTTCCTGCCACCGGACCTGAGAATTTGTGAAAGTCGGCGAACTCTTGGATGGTAAAGTTTTGACAAGATGAGCTATCGTATCGAAGCAAAATATTTTCACTTAGATTTAGATTTGTTGAAAAACGGAGAAGAAAATCGACGAATACGTACGTTTTATTGAGAACGTAAGCTGCTTTATCGATTTCAACTTCAATCAGATCTTGGTGCTCATAAATTAAAAGTAATTATCTATATACTCCCGTGAAAAATTATACGTGTTTAGATTACGATGACGATTTCAAGTGCAGAATAAGGTGACGTGCAGCGAAGTACGCTACCTTCGACAGGATTTTTTGTTGGCGAAAAATATTCAAACACGTCATTTTTTTTGAATATGCTACAATTGACGTTGACGATGTTATTTACAAGCCACCAGTGAAATTGATTGACGTACGTGTAACTCCTGGCCGTCCTGGGAAAGTGGGAAATCAGAAGAACGAAACATAATTCATTCGAACGTTATCGTTCACTAGTCACTACTCTTCAAAGTCATTGAAAATAACAACTCCTTGTATACATAAGCGCTCCCAAGGGGGGGGCTCAGGGGGCTCGAGCCCCTCCCTTAAGCTCGGACAGGAGATTTTTTATTGGAAAAATGTAAAAAAAAGTGAATTTTTTTGCTCTTGAAACAGGATTTTTCAAAAAAATTCGCCCTCGCTTCGCTCGGGCAGTATTTTAATTCTTCTATTTTAAAAATTGATGATTTTTCGGTCAAAAATCACTGATTTCTCAATCAATTCCCAGTTTGTCAGAAACAAATCAATAATTTTGACTAAAAAAATCAGCAAAAAATAACTGAAATTCCGTAATTTTTTAATTTTACTTGGCTCAAATCCGTTTATGAATTATCAATCTAATGAAAATACCCGGACTACGCCAGCGCCACGGAAATAACAAGTTACTGAATTTTTTCATTGAAATTTCACCCCCCCCCCCGATTTTTTCCAGAATTCTGAGCCCCTCCCTTAAATAATTTCTGGGTGCGCTTATGCTTGTATACGCACGATCAGATTTCAGAACATTCAAATTTTGAAAATTCAGTTTTGAATCAACGATTTTTTTTCAGTAATACGCCAATACTTAAGGTTGTCCACATTTAGATACCGTGGAGAATTTTTTTGTTAGAAATCACTGATATCAGTCGGGCCTCTCTACCAATTTTTTCCTTCATGGATAGGTTTCACACCGAAATATTTTCAGCCTGAGCGATGAAAGGGGACCCTTGTCTCTCGCCCCTTCCTGAATTTTAAATTTAAAAAAAATTGCACAATTCACGGAATAATTTTTTGGTAAGGGATGAACGGGGTCGTGAAAATTACAAAAAATTAATCACTGGAATATGAAGAATCGAATGATACCACAGCAATTCTTTCAGATAATATAAAGGAGGAGGGGTGGCGCAATACCAGCGGAGGAAGTGCTCAAATTTTTTATACTAATGAAGTTTCAAAAATACACTTTCGCATTTTTGAATTTAGAATATCATGTTAAAAACACCTTTATGGGTACCTAGGTATTACAAAGCGAAAATTTCATTCCGGGTCTGTAATTAACTTCCCCCTCCAAATGCAATGAAAACTACTCCGAACAAAGTACCCATACCCGGTGAATGCCAACTGAAACAATCTTAAACACCTTAACATTGATCATTAATCAACTAATGAAGTAACCTGTTTCAAATGAAAAGCTCAGGGGAAGAATGGGTTAACTGAAATCTAACAGGTTTTATAGGAACATGTTTTGATCCTATGTGAAGGTAAGTGCGTAGCAGAAAATGGTTCTGCAAGTGTAGGTTTGAATCAAAACGAAATCTAAAAAAAATCATTTTTCTAGTTTTAAACTGAGGTCAAATATTTTCAAAATGCTCTCAAAACTGTGATTTTAAAAAAACAGTTGACCCATTCTTTTCCTGGGCCTTTCAAATGAAACATGCATTATTAGTATTAGTACACTGAAAAAATAAATTACGGTAAACCCCTTTCCCAATAGAGGTGACCGTAATTTATTTATTTTTCAATGTGGGGGGGAGGGGGTATATTATTTTAAAAAATCGTCGCTCAAAACTGAATTTTCAAAATTTGAGTGTTCTGATTCTTACAAATGAAGTTTGTTGAAGTAGTTTGAGCTGCTGAACATGAATCTGTTGCAAAATTTTTCGTATGACAATTTCGTATGCAAAGAAAGTGAGATATTCAATTTTGAGCCTTGTACTGTACTTATTTGAACTTGAAATTACAGAAATCGCGAAAAAGATATGAAATAAAGTGAAAATCGGCCAAATGGTGTATAAATCCACATTTTGGGATATAATTTCGAGAAAATTTTTTTCGGCCGAAACTGACCATTTTCATGAGTGAAAAACGTTATGAAAAAATGGTTTTTCGCATTTTTCAAGATGTTCTACCACCTGATAAATTTTAAAATAAATATCACGTTGTACATAGGGACTAGTTACATGAAATATATTTTTTTTCAGAATTGCACCTCTGAAACATCATACAGAAAAATCAAAATTGAAGTTTTCAAACGCGATTTTTGCCAAGAAAAAATCGTCAAAAATGTTTTCAAACCACCCACTAACACCCCTCAATATTGTGTACAACTCATGAGAATTTGAAAAAAATTTAGTTGAAATCTCGTGGAAATAAACATTTTTAATGGAAAGGCTGAAAAAAGTAATGTTTTGGCCCATAACTAGGACTAGGAGGGGGGGGGGGGGAGGTAGGAGGCCAAAATTTTCACCACTTGGTTTTCAGACCCCAAGAACTAAATTCCATCGATTAGTTTTGAATTTCAGCTCGGGGGCAGATTCGCCTATCTTAACCGCCGGTACCCTTTCAAATAATTTTTAATTTTTTTCGAATCTTCATACAATTTTTGTCAAGTTGAATCACCGCCATACGATTTTTAAAGAATTAGAAAATTTCACAAAAAAAAATCTACATACATCAATACTCGAGCATTTCGATAGCTGGGTAATTTACAATCTATAAATCTTTGCACTTTCTTGTTTATAATTCATACTAGGGTGGTCCACATTAACACAGGAAAAAATTTTTTGTTAGATATCGGCCATGCCACCCCCTAAATTTTTTCCTTTGTAGGTAGGCATTACACAGAAAAAATTTCAGCCCAATCGGAGGGGGTTAACCCGTGCCTCTCCCCCCTTGAAATTTCGACTTTTCATCAAAAATCACACAATTCATCACATAACTTTTTTTGCGAGGGAAAAAACGGGGTCATGGTAATAACAAAAATTGTTCACTGGAGTGTAAGGAATCGAATGACACCATAGTCAAGCTCGTAGACGTATTAGGGGGCTCAATACAAGCGGGGGAAGTGTCTAAAACGCGAAAATGAGTTGTTCCCTCTGGAGTTAATTACATTTACATGGGGAATTTTTTTTTGATAGATATCGATCGTACCACCCCGTCAAGTTTTTCCTTTATGGGTAGGCATTACACAGAAAAAATTTCATCCCAATCGGAGGGGGTTAACCCGTGCCTCTCCCCCCTTGAAATTTCGACTTTTCATTAAAAATCACACAATTCCTCACATAACTTTTTTTGCGAGGGGAAAAACGGGGTCATAGTAATAACAAAAATTGTTCACTGGAGTGTAAGGAATCGAATGACACCATAGTCACCCTCGTAGACGTATTAGGGGGCTCAATATGAGCGGGAGAAGTGCCTAAAAGTTGTTCACTGGAGTTAATTACATTTACATGGGGAATTTTTTTTTGATAGATATCGATCGTACCACCCCGCCAAGTTTTTCCTTTATGGGTAGGTATTACACAGAAAAAATTTCAGCCTGTTCGGGAAGGGGGAACCGGTGCCTCGCCTCCTCCCAAATTTCAACTTTTCATCAAAAATCGCACAATTTACTGAATAACTTTTTCTGTAAGTGGAAAAACGGGGTCACGGAAATAACAAAAATTGTTCACGGGAGTATAAGGAATCGAGTGACGCCATAGCCACCATTGTAGACATAATAGGGGGCGTGATACGCGTGGGGAAAGTCTCCAAAATGCAGAAATAATATTCTTTTTTCTATGCCAATCGAGTCTTTGAAAATACAATTTTTGCATTTCTGAATTCGGAGTATGCTGTTCAAAATGTATTCCTCCCTCCCTGGTACACTGAAAAAATATAAATGACGGTCACCTGTGGGGGGGGGGGGTTATATATCCTTCTTTAATTAAGAATACAAGTATGTGTGTTTCATGAATTGTAGAGAGAAATGAAAGTGAAATAATATTGAACTGTATTTTCAAAGACTCGATTGACATAGAAAAGTAATATCATTTCTGCATTTTGGGAACTTTCCTCGCGCGTATCACGCCTCCTATTATGTCTACAATGGTGGCTATGGCGTCACTCGATTCCTTATACTCCTGTGAACAATTTTTGTTATTTCTGGTTTTTCCACTTACAGAAAAAGTTATTCAGTAAATTGTACGATTTTTGATGAAAAGTCGAAATTTGGGAGGGGGCGAGGCACCGGTTCCCCCTTCCCGAACAGGCTGAAATTTTTTCTGTGTAATACCTACCCATAAAGGAAAAACTTGGCGGGGTGGTACGATCGATATCTATCAAAAAAAAATTCCCCATGTAAATGTAATTAACTCCAGTGAACAACTTTTAGGCACTTCTCCCGCTCATATTGAGCCCCCTAATACGTCTACGAGGGTGACTATGGTGTCATTCGATTTCTTACACTCCAGTGAACAATTTTTGTTATTACCATGACCCCGTTTTTCCCCTCGCAAAAAAAATTATGTGATGAATTGTGTGATTTTTAATGAAAAGTCGAAATTTCAAGGGGGGAGAGGCACGGGTTAACCCCCTCCGATTGGGCTGAAATTTTTTCTGTGTAATGCCTACCCATAAAGGAAAAACTTGGCGGGGTGGTACGATCGATATCTATCAAAAAAAATTCCCCATGTAAATGTAATTAACTCCAGGGAACAACTCATTTTCGCGTTTTAGGCACTTCCCCCGCTCGTATTGAGCCCCCTAATACGTCTACGAGCGTGACTATGGTGTCATTCGATTCCTTACACTCCAGTGAACAATTTTTGTTATTACCATGACCCCGTTTTTTCCCTCGCAAAAAAAGTTATGTGATGAATTGTGTGATTTTTGATGAAAAGTCGAAATTTCAGGGGGGGAGAGGCACGGGTTAACCCCTTCCGATTGGGCTGAAATTTTTTCTGTGTAATGCCTACCTATAAAGGAAAAAATTTAGGGGGTGGCAACTTGACATTTCAAAAATTTTCTAATATGGACCACCCTAATTCATACATAAATAAACTATGTGAAACGATTACTACCTATAAGTGAAATTACATAGGTACAAATTAGTAAAAATAGTGAAATAAAAAATAACGATTCATACAATTACGCAGTCTTCATAATCTAAATCTTAAGACTCTAAAACGAATACATCATCAGAATTTTTATCTTCACTATCGTACAAACAGCACATCGATATCTTTTTATCTGGGTTCAGATTTATATCTAGGTAGTAGAATATGATGTGTTTTTTCGATTTTAGGATTTTTTAATTTATCACAATAGTTTTGACTAAAAATACATTCGAAAGCATTTTCACAACTCCTATTATATTTTAACTCTATAATAATAATAGCACCTTCATGCAATAATGTCAAGTCGGGTCTATCTTCATTGAGGAATTCCAAGCATACCGCATCAGATGTACATTTGAACGGGCAGGTAACAAGGGGTATATCGTGAGATTGTTTCAATACATCTTTAATAAGGAGGCTTTTATCAACGAATGAATCTGCACGAAGAATATGGGTAAACTCTTTAGAAAACGCTAATTGGTCTTCTTCCGGATCGGATATGTCCCTAAAACAAACAACAAACATGAGATTAACACCAAGACTTTTCACACAACAACTGATCCGAGATTATTATGATACACATGGGCTCATTAAAGTTTCAGTTTACAACATCACAATTTACAACAAGGGAGGTTGCCATTGTTTTGTCTGGGATGAATGTGATGGGAGCAAGGGTTACAATGAAATTGTATCTTGTGTTTTTTGGTACTTGTAATCCTTAGGTACCAGCAGAAATCATTCATGTGATGACTCTGTCTGACACATGTTGAGGACAAAATCGAAATCAATTCTTTAAGGGTAAAGTGCCCTAACTTCGACCGCTACCTAATTTCGACCACCGGCCGATTTCGGCCGCTATGGACGCAATCTACACGAAAAAAAATTTTTCGTGCTCCTTTTTTGTAGTTGAACAATTTGAGACCAAAATCACAACTCTACAGGCAAAATTGGCGGAGAAAATTGAAAAAAACGAAATCGCATAGGTGAAATTTTTTTTTTACCTACGTATTCTTTGATCTCAAATTATGAATAATTTTTTTAATAAATTCTACCAAATAATTGTGAATTGTGATGGGGCATGGTGTTAGATTTCGATAAAATCATAGTTTTTGAAAACAACTGGAGGTACGCAACAAAAATTTTCACTAAAGTTCAAATTGTTTGGGGTCCCCTAATCTCGACCAGCTATACTATCTTATGCAATCTGTTTTTTGAATGCGATTTTGTTTTTTCTGATTTTCTCCGCGAGTTTTGGCTGTAGGGTTGTCGTTTTGGTCTCATTTTGTTTATCTGTGAAAGAAGAATATGAAAAAATTATTTTCGGGTAAATTCCGCTCTATGCGGGCGAAATCAGCTGGTGGTCGAAATTAGGAACCCAAAATTTCAAAATCGATTTTTGAGTTCCCTCACAAAAAAAAATCGCAAAAAATACAAAAAATGGTTGTATCGGCTCAAAATTTCAGGGAGTGGTAGAGGAAGAATCAAGGTATTTTTTAAGCCATTTTCGACGTTTCTACCTCAAAAAGTCTTCGATTGGTGGAAGTTTGAAAAAAAGTGGTCGAAATATGGCAACCTTACCCTTATGGCAAGTATAATTTATGCTGTTAGCGTTAACCCCCAAGCATCATAGCCAAATTTCGAAGAAAAAAAGTGTCTTTTAGTGACCTTTTTTGAGCAAAAAGTGACCAAAAGTAAACAAAAATGCAATTTTTGGGGCGGGAGGGGGTTTACATTTTTTCAGAGGAGAATTTTTTGTAGTTTTCTGCAAATATTTCAAAGATAAATCAGCTGAAACGACGTGAATAATTTCATTCCAGGTATCATAGTGAAATTCTATCAAAATTAAATAACTTTTAGCAACTTTTTTCGAACAAACGGTAACCAAAGAGTAACCAAAAAATGAGCAAAATGTACATAAAAATTCAATTTTTTAGATGGGGAGCAATTTCGTTTTTTTAAAGTGTCCTGCAATCGTTTTAAAGATAAACTGAAACGAGGTGAATAATTTCATCAAATTCCTTCGTCAAAACTACAAACAAATAATAAAATGTTCTGGGATTCGTAAAAAATTCCGGTTTTTCATTTCACCACCACTATAGCTAAAAAAAAGAGCTGAGAATTCAAGAAAAAATGAGGGAAGGGGGTCAAAATTCAATGAAAAAATTAGGTAATCTAAAAATCAAATTTTCTTTACTGGCACTTTAGGAGGCAGATATACATAATTATACAGATTTCAGGCATCATAGTGAAATTTGGTGGGAAAAAAGTAACTTTAGTAACCCAATTTGGGAGAAAAAGTAACCAATGTATTACCAAAAAGTAACCAAAAACTCAATTTTTAATGGTAAAATTTGTAAAAAAAAAAAAACATGTATGTACTTAATGCAATTATTATAACTTATAAGCGCTCCCAGAAATTATGTAAGGGAGGAGCTGAGAATTGGAGAAAAATGGGGTGAGAGGGGGGTAAAAATTCGTAACAAACTTCAAAATCTATTTTTACAGTAGTGCTCGTAAAGTCAGGTTAATTGCAGTGGACAGATGAAAAAATGTAATACAGATAAAAGCGAAGAAAAACTGAAAAATTGCAAGAATTCTCTAAATCTGAATCAGTGAGATAAATATAAATGAAAATCAGTGATTCGCATTGATCGTTTAGTCAAAATTACTGATTTTTTTTTTGGTTAATTGAAAATCGACTAAGAAATCAACGACTTTTGACTGCAATATCAATGAAAATTATTTTATTGGTTCAAAAAGGCAGAGTTTTTATAAAACTTGATTGATGTAGATTTAGAAAGTTATATTCTAATGTAAGAAATAAGAAAAATTATTTTTGAAGAGTAATAAAATGCACTTCTCTGAACACTTTTGAGGTAAAATTTCATTTTTTTATTGAGCTTGGACTGAATCTGCTCGACTCCGGGACTTAATCAGACATTATGCAAGGGCGGGGAAGAATTTGAAAAAAATGAGGGTGTGTCAAAATTCAGTAAAAAAAAAGTGAGTATCTAGCCTACCTACCCTGTAAATTTATATGAAAATCAGTGATTTTTCATTGAAATATTAATCAAAATCACTGACTTTTATTTGACAAATTGGAAATTGATTGGAGTTTTGACTGAAATATGGGTGAAAATCTCTAGTTTTTGATGAAAATTATTTCACTATGTACTTAACCAAGAGAATGAAAATACACCAATTTTGACTGATTCAAATTTAGGGAATGATAGTGTATTCAAGAAACAGAGGTATCAATGTACTGCCCGAGCGGAGCGAGAGCGAAATTTTTTGAAACAAAAAAGTCTCCAAAACTCGACTAAACCGAAACTAACAGACACTTTACGCTTGAAAAAATCAATTTTTAGAGAAAAATTGTGAAAAAAAGGTAAATTTTTTGAGAAATTTTGGAAAAAAGTAACTTTTAGAGGTAAAAAGTAACCAAAGTAACTTTTGAAGTGGAAATAGTAACCAAAAGTAACTTGTCTCGAAAAAAGTAACCAAGTTACTAAAAAGTAACCACGCTATGATGCCTGAGATTTGGCAATGAAAAATTGAAAAATTACGAGATTTTTGAAACAAACAATTAATGACCTATATAAGTATTAGGTATTCTACTCTCTAAATCTAAATCAGTCAATTTTCGTAAAACTGTGCCTTTTTGAATCAGTGAAATGAATTTATTTAAAAATCTGTGATATTTAAATTGTTTGTTTGATTTATTTTAGTCAAAATTATTGATTTATTTTGTCAAATGGGAAATTTACTCAAAAATCAATTAAATACTTCACTGATTCAAAAAAACCATACTTTTTTCAAATTTAGAAATAGAATTATTGAAATACTGCCCGAGCGAAGCGAGGGCAAAATTTTTCTATCAACTTTCAATTTTTTTCATGAAAAATTTTAAAAAATAACAATTTTTACGTAAAAATTTGAATTTTTGCTTAAAATTTCGAAAAAAAGTGACTTTGGGAGGAAAAAATTAAATTTTGGCGACCTTAGGATGAAAAAAGTGACTTTTAGTGACCAAAGTCGAAAAAAGCGACCCGCTATGATGCCTGTATCCCAAACTTACAGACTGTGAACACCAAGTATATAGAATCTGGCCACTCTTATTTGGATTGTGACAATATGTATTCGTTGACAGAGCGAAAAAAACAATACTTAAGAATTTATTCAAATCGAGAATTACGAACAGTTATATGTGGAGTCAGCTAGAGAAACCCCATCATCATTTAAAACGAGACGTATCGATTTCAATGAATTCCTTAGCTGAAAAAAACTTTTTGATAACTTTGTACTCAACACTAAAGAATATGATAAAGGTGAAAACGTATGTAGAATGGTTAAAATTAAAAATAATGCGGTTTCAAAAAAATAGCGAAGAAGTAGGTATTGTTTAATATACCCGATATGACGAATTGACCATCGGCTATCTTAAAAACCGTACATTCGTAGAATTCTGATTTGAGCAATGCTGGAAAATAATTTATGGATACTAAAGTGAAATGAAAACGTCGAATTTCGAAGAAAGCAGGTGAAGTAGCTAGGTCGGATGAGGGAACTTTCAACAATAAATCAACGATAGATGAAGTTTACCTTAATGAGGGAGATGTAGTTGCACAAAAGTTTTTTTCAACTTTTAAAAGACTTGATAAAAATTTTACTCTTTTTCCGCCCTCACACCACATTATTCTCAAATTGGTCTTGAAATCTGACCGACATTTGTATGTAGCATTAAACTAATTAAATCTACACACCATAAGAATCATGTACTTCAATTTTACAAACAATGATTTTTTACAGGAATTTTTCCCGAATTTTTTCAATCAAAAAATTTCATCCCCAGTCTCATTTACTTAATCACAACGATGGAAACTTTTAAAATTTGTAAAAGCAAAAAAGTGAAGTTTTTTTCAAAAATAAATGCTTGTAGCTTGATAACTTTTGATTGTGCCAAGGGAAATAAAAAAAAAATTGAAGAGCGTAACTTAGCCCCTGCAGATTAAAGATTAAGCAAACAAACATACTTGTGCTCAGGATGAGTTGACTACTCATAGGTTGGAAGGAGGTTCATAAACTACGAAATACCTTTCAGAATCATTATTTTGCCTCAAGTCCTACTAAATTAATATTTTTTGACATTTCTGTAACTTTCTGGTACCTTTTCAACTTTAATGAAATGACAATATTTCAATTGGTCATAATGTTTTCAGAGGTACAACAAAAAGTTATTACATCGACTTATCAAAATTATTCCATTTTTCTTTCTTTTAATCAGATAAAATGTCACCATGTCAGTGATTCAGAAACTTTCGTGGAAAAGTTTTGGAGTAGAAAATTATCGACCATTCATTAAAAATTTACTCAATTTTCGACTCGAAAAATTCGCTCAATTTTTAACTTGAAAAATTTACTTAATTTTTGATTCGAAAAGTTTTGCTTAAATTTCAATTCAAAAATTGTGCTCAATATTCGGATTCGAAAAAGTGTGCTCAATTTTTGATTTGAAAAATGACACTTGACTATTAATCTCAAGAATTTCACTGGATCTGGATATTGATCCAGAAAATTGTGCTCAATTTTAGATCTAAAAATTTGTACTTTATTTTTGATCCAGAATATAAGTACCGTGCTTTTCTTTTATCCAAAAAATAATGCCTAATTGAACTCAACTCATTGATCTAGAACACTGCACTCATTTTTCTTGATCCGAAACATAATGCTCATGTCATGCTCAATTTTTTATCCTATGAATTTTACTCAAATCATCTAAAATTTTCAATTGTAAAATTTAATTCATCCGCATTAAAAAAAATCAGTCAACATTTCTTTTAATCATAGATTTTGCCTTATTTTTCATCACACGAGCAAAAATTACTGACAGCCGAACCTGATGAAATTTTTGTAAAACTCAAAAAAACCACTAGGTAATAGAAAAAAATCGTAAAAAAACTGTTGGCTGCCTTTAAACGTTTTAGCTATCCAGCGAAAGAGGCTAGTGGAGCTTGAGCCCTCCCTCCAAACTCAGTGGGGAGATTTTTTGTCAAAAAAAACCTTCAAAAAATAGAGTCCATTTACATAGGTATAGCCTAAAATCAAAATCATCTAAAAATATTAGGGACTCACATGCTGCTAGAAGGATCAGTCGGCGTTCCAGGATTGAAACTCTCCGAAGTCGAAGCCATTTCTTCATATACGCCAACAAATTGAATCGAACAATAGAACCTAAATAACAAAAATAAAGTCTCGTTTACCAACTTTTACGGGGGGGGGGGGGGGGGCGCATTACTATAACTGGCTATGTATATTGAAAGCACAGATTAGGGTGATATAGTTGAACAACCCAAGTACTCGACATAATGACGTAGAACATGAGTAATTGTATTTGATTTAATATTTCCAATTAAACGCAGGAAATGGTGACTTTGACTGCTGCAACTGTATAGTTCTAGAGCCGAACCTACTGAAAATGGGCCGAAATAATTGAAAGCCGGGACCTCAACCAAAAGTTAGTGTATGAACCCCTATTTCGAAAACAATCGGTCTATCGATCAGCAGCTGCTGCTTTTAAGCACAGTGAAAGCTCAAAAGTTCACATTTTTCATGAACTTTTGGCCGAAAACATTGATGGTCGAAATTGGTGTCAAAATACAGGATTTTTTTGCGCTGAATTCGAATATGTAGGTCTGCCAACCCCTAAGTGCTGCCAAAGGATCGGCAGACGGGATAAAAGGGGGGGAAAAAATTTGAAAAATTCACAGATTTTTGATAAAATTCTCTTAATAGTCGCATACCCGAGTTGAAAGGGGTTTATAAATGGTCCCAAGCATGTCTAAAGAATGATTTTTCAACTTCAAAATATCACAAAATTTTCATATTTAGGGGGGTGGGGCGTAGGGGAGCATCAACAAATTCATGCATATGGACATGTGATATATCAAAATATACGTTTTTTGGACCGTAGAATTCGATGAAAACAATATTTTTTTCATTGGGATGAGGGGGTCCAAGTGAAAAATTGTAATTCTATCTATGATTCATGAAAATAGGTACCACCCCCTTACCTCTGATGAAAAAAATATTGTCATAATCGAATTCTACGACCTAGAAAACGTATGTTGACAGCTGCGAATCTCGTCGTATTTGCCGAATTATTCTGGAATCCTGGGGTATAAAGAGTAGAATTTTTTGTACGTTTTATTACAATAGATTTTTCATATTCAGATTTTAACTCAAGCCGAAGATCGTGTTCATCGAATTGGCCAACAAGATAGCGTCCTTATTCAATACTTGATCGCCCGAGGAACTGCCGATGATCATTTATGGCCCTTGATTAAAGCCAAATTGGGTATTTTGAATCAGGCGGGGCTCAGTAAAGATAGTTTTTCGTGTGAACGTACCACTATGAAGACGGTGAGTAAAAATGATCGAAGCTATTTCAAAAACCAGTTTCGTTTTTGTTTCTGTGCGAAAAAAAATTTACGAGTGCTATTTAATCATAAAATGTTACCATGTTATTTTCAGTCCAATCAGGCTTCGATATTAGATTTATTCGGCGATATGAGTGATATGGATCAAAACCTGAGTCACGTACTTGACGAAGTTGAAGGTGTCGAAAATAAGAGAATTAAATTGAATTGATTTGTTTACTATTTTTTGCTATGTATTTTTATAACTATTGAATTTTCTATTACATTTATGTCCCATGATTGATGTTTTATTAAATTAGCATCATATTCGCGTTGAAAAAACAAAAAAAATCATTTATGATGTTTGTTTTCGGCCAATTTTAAGATCAATTTTTAAAATAAACATTGAAGTGTGGTCAAGTCAATTTTTTAAAAATTTTCCTCCGGGAGGTGTCCCAACTCAAAGTTGGAATTTTGACCCCAAACGAAAATAAATCAGAAGTACATCATGAAAAAACCCCATATTCAAAATTTCAGGCGCTGAAGTTCATTTCTCGAATTTTTAAAATTTCAAAATTGCCTCATCGTCGTATAAAATATAAAAATTTAATTTAATCAACGAAAAAAGCTGAAATTTGGTATAATCCTGATTTTAGATTTCCCGAATCGATAGGAACCGGTTTCGAGACGTATATTTTGAAATTTTTCAGCGCTGGAGAAAATCCCAAAAAATTGCTCCATATGAACTCAAGGATGGTAACCGAAACCCAGGCATGCCACACAGATTTTGGGGGAAAATAGTGACTTTAGTGATTTGTTATGAGGCAAAAAGTGACCTATTTTTCGAAAAAAGTGACCAATTTTTCATTTTTTTTTTTTTTCAAAATAAATTCAACCCCCCCCCCCCAAAAAAAATCATAACTCAAACTGTATTTCTCTCTGCAATAGTGCTGAAAATACTTTATTTTCTGAAAAATTTTTTCATCAAGGGTAAGGGTGCCGTATTTCGACCACTTTTTTTCAAACTTCCACCAATCAAAGACTTATGGAGGTAGAAACGTCAGAAATGGCTTAAAAAATATATTGATCTTTCCTCCACCACCTCCTAAAATTCTGAGTGATTTTTTTTTCTGAGGGAATTCAAAAATTGATTATCGAAATTTTGGGTTCCTAATTTCGACCACCAGCCCCCCCCCCCCACTTTGAGATGAGGGGTCGGTTGTACATTTTTCTTATTCTACTTAGTAATAGGATGTAAAAAAAACCGCTCCTAAAACTCGATTAACCCGATTATTGGTAATTATTTGAGGTAATGGAAAATTTTCAAAATTGATTTTTTTCTGAAGGCCCTAACTCCTCCCCATGACATCCTGAGAGAAAATGGTAAATGACAAAATTGTTCGTTTTTTAATACTCTATAACTTTTGTTCCGACTATTTTTTCATTAAAGCGTAATTTCGAAAGTTATCGACGAAAAAACAAAATTTGAACTCCCTTACTCCCCAAAAGGAGGACTAAATTATGCACCAATTTTAGGGAAGTTCAGGAATCTTAAAATACACACCCTACTACGAAACTTCCCCTTTCTGCTAATTTTTTTTTAGTCAAAACCTAAAATGACTGTACTACTATGCTATTTCGTTTTTTTCAATTTTCTCCGCTAGTTTTGCCTGTAGAGTTGTCATTTTGGTCTCAAATTGTTTATCTGTGAAAATCAGCATGAAAAATTTTTTTCCTGGTAGATTGCGTCTATAGCGGCCGAAATCGGCCGGTGGTCGAAATTAAGAAGCGGTCGAGATTAGGGCATTTTACCCTTAATAAATCTTTAATTGAAGCTACGAGTTTAAAAATATGCTTCAAATAACTTTAAAAAAGAATAAACTTATTATATAATAATATGTACATTTATAATTAATATAACTTTCGTCTAAAATAAGTTTCTACTGAAAAAAATCGTAATATTCTGCATCTAAAAATTACGAGTTCTAAAAAATAAACTAGTATTTTTTTAAATTTTATGCAAAAGCGGAAGACCGTTTGAATGAAAAAAGTGACTTTAGAGTGAAAAAACGGACTAATAGTGACTTTTGGCCAAAAAAGGGACTTTTAGTGACCAACCCTGAAAATAGGGGACAAGTCACTAAAAAAGGTGACTCTGTGGCATGCCTGGAAACCATAAACCTGAACATGACCATTTATTTTACCAAACCCCAAATGAGCAGGGTTTTTTGAAAACCTTAACGTCCCAAACCCGAACAAATTGAAGGAACCAGATCGAAACCAGAAACCATAATAATTCGTTGCGGTTTCGGTTTTCCACTTTCTTTCAAGTTTTTAACGTAGGTATTCAAATGCCCACTTCCCATTCTCCAATATTTTTTGTGATTTTCAATTACTTTGATACTTTTGATGTTTTTATTCGGTCATAGTCAGCTAAAAGCTCACGTGTATTTCTATTCCAACTACATATCAAGTTTTGTTTCATACTACGATAATTTCATTTTCATTACGTTTTATGTTATCCAAGGTAGGGACCCCACCTTCTCATCTTCTGGAGCTGATTCTGATTGAGTAAATTTGTATTATACTTATATATTGACAATAAATTTAATTATTATTTGTCAATACGATACAATTCACACCTCCAGTCTTCAATGGAATAACACCATATCTCAAAAAATTTGACCCTCATATTTTTTTCTGAAACATGCTTATCTTTGATTAGTTTTCAATCTATACCAAAAATAAAAAAGTTTACTCATTTTGAATTTTTGAGATGTGTGGTGTTATTGCACTGGAGATGCGATTTAATCTGATGAGATGATGAGATACTTGAAATGGTGTCTAGAGTATTTATTCATGACATCTTGCAGCTCTTCTTCACTTCAGCGGTTAAGCCTGAACAACTTAGTAGTACCTACAGATTTGAGCAAAGAAATTTTAAAGACACGATTTTTTGATTTTTTTTAGCCAAAATTATTGATTTTTTCTGTTAAATTGGACATCGACTGAGAAATCAGTAATTTTTGACCGAAAAATCAGTCAAAAATCAATACTTACTGATTAAAGAGAGCATGATTTTTGCAAATTCAACATTATTCAAATTTAGAGAATGATAGATATGTTTATTCAAGAAATAGGTATCTACTACCTAGTTACTAGATAAAAATACTGCCCGAGCCAAGCCAGGACGGAAATTAAAAAAAATCATACTGACTTATTTTGAAAGACAAGATTTTCGGATTTTTTTTAGTCAAAACCTGATTTTTTCTGATAAATAGAACATCGACTGAGAAATTAGTAACTTTTGACCGAAAAATCAGTCAAAAATCAATATTTTTAGGATAGAAATTCACCTTATCGAGCTTACGCCGGATACAGAATCAGTGACCTCGGATTAGTTATATTCGACTCCTATTTCGAATATTTTCCGATTTAAAAATAGTAAAAACTATTAAATAGGTATATCTTCAAAATAAGTAGAGAGCGAAGTTGCGATTTTTGGGAGCAGTAACTGCTATGAATACCTACATCTTGCAAAAGTGATAATTTATGCCATTTTTATAGCTAAATACATAGTAAAGAGCTGAATACGACCAATTCGAGGTCGCTGATTTCGAATCCGGTGTCCATTTCCGACACTGGGCTTTTGTTTCGGAGATATTTTCCATTTTTACCTCGAAAATGCTCTTTATGGCAAATCTCAAAAGCTCAACTTTCAGGGCACAGATCGACTTCAAAATTCAATCAGTTCTATTCCTACATATGTTCCAATCACCACAAAAATTTCAAGTCGATCGGTCAGCTTTAACGTTGAAAATAATACCTTACAGAAAATTAAACATCGTAATGAGAACCCCCCACTCAAAAAAAAACAGAAAAATTGATTAAAAACACGGAAACGCGTTTTTTGGGCTGTTTTTCTAAATTTGGCGTTTCCAACTGTTTTTTTTGGAAACGTTTTCGTTCCTTTTCCGTATCTTTGTTTTTTTAACCCCGAGTCACCGATTGATGTTTTTTATGAAAACCGCTAAAAACTGTAACCGTAACCTAAGCAGAACCCAAAATTTTGGTGAAAATCCAAAAACCGAAACCCTAACCATTTACTTGAATTTTTGAAGTTTTTAAGAGCCAAACCGGAACGAAACCGTAATAAATCCTTCGGAGAAACCCTTAAGAACCGTAACCATAAATAAAAAATGAAAGTTTCCATCCCTGTATGAACTTAAGTACATACCAATAATCGCAAATTACCAACATCGGTGACCGATTGAAATAGAATTTTTCGAAATTCGTTACTTCGAGCTCAAATCTATATTTTTGTAGGAAAATTGTCTGCGAAAGATATGGATTTAAACTCAAAATTGCGAATTTCAGGGAATTCTGTTTTAATCGATCAAATCGGGCATCGATATTGGTAATTTGCGATTATAGGTACTTACTGAAGTTCTTATGGACCACTTTTTTTGGACTTTGGTCCAATGCTGGAAAATTTCAAAATTTTGGAGGCTCTGAAACAGTTTCCAATCGATTCAGGTCAAAAAAAGGCATCTACCAACTTTCAACATTTTACTTCGATTCCAAGCATCAAACTGAAATTTTGAAAAAAAAAAAGTAACTTTAGTAACCATTTTTTATGAAAATAGTAACCAAAAAGTAACCTCAGAATCGTTAATTTTTAGAAGTTTCAGTAGAATCCGGAGGGGGGGGGGGTGTTGCAAAAACGAAAAAATTTGAATTTTTTCTACAAATTTCGGGAATTTTAGAAAATATTGAAGTTTTTATTATTCTACCTGCGGATATACGTTTTTTGACTGTAGCGCCAAAAGGAAGGGTCGGAGAGGGAAAAGTGATGAAATAAAAAATGTTGTACGTGAAATTTCCTACAAACTTGACCGGTTCAGTTGTTCTCAAAATTGCGACATTCGACTAACATTGGGGGTTAAACTTTTTCAACTTTGAAAAAATTGACAATTTCTCGTGTAATTTTAAATTAGAATGGGCTAAAAAATATACTGTCAAAAGTTGCACCCGGCAATTACACGGGAAATTATCAATTTTTTCAAGTTTTTTCAAAGTTGAAAAAGTTAAACCCCCACTGTAAGTGTAATGTTGCAATTTTGAGAACAACTGAACTGATCAAGTTTGTAGGAAATTTTACGTGGAAAAATTTTTATTCCACCATTTTTCCCTCTCTGACCCTTCCATTTGGCGCTACAGTCAAAAAACGTATATCCGCAAAGGTTATTGACCTCATACGGGGGAGGCTCGTAAGTTGCGGGTTGCAACTTTTGACATTATATTTTTGAACCCATTCTAATTTAAAATTACACGGGAAATTGACAATTTTTTCAAAGTTGAAAAAGTTTAACCCCCCACTGTAAGTCGAATGTCGCAATTTTGAGAAGAACTGAACCAGTCAAGTTTGTAGGAAATTTCACGTACAACATTTTTTATTTTACCACTTTTCCCTCTCTGACCCTTCCTTTCAGCGCTACAGTCAAAAAACGTATATTCGCAAATGTTATTGACCTTTTGCGGGGGTAGCCGGCGAGTTGGGGGGTGCAACTTTTAGGAGTATGTTTGGTAGGCTGTTATGTACAAATAATGTAAAATTCAGCTTTCCCCCAACGATTCCGAGGTTCGAGTAAAAATTTTGCTATAATTCCTGGGCTATTTGGACACAACAATGTGAACTTATTTTCACAAATTTTGTACTCGAAGCAAACCATTATGGTAAACGAACACACAAGTGGTTTGTGTAATTGCAAAAAAAAAAAAAAAGAACCCCAAATACCTAGTCCACTTTTCTTGAATTTCGAAATTTTCCCAACCTTTTACAGGATGTCCACGACTTCAGGAAAAACTATAAAATAAGGAACACATTTTATACTTGTTAACAAAAATAAGCTATTTTTTGTATTTTTCCACTAGAAATCCCACCTCCCCAACTCTATTACCCAATT